>CANYCX010089172.1:0-11355 GCA_948193385.1 Breynia disticha f. nivosa
AATTAATTTATCTAAATTCATATCTATTTCTAACATTTATTCCTATTCATTTACATTTGAATATGACATAACTTAATCCTTCAACATTTGCAAAAATTTATATTCATTCGTGTTGTCACATTAGATTATACATTTACATTCAAATGTAAATTTACACATTTGTATTCATTTATGTATTTATTCTTCATGTTTTTATAATTGTATTTATTAAAATTTTGTTTATATACTTTCATATGTAATTATTTATTTTTTGTTGCGCTGATTTTTGTTCATACGTGATCATTTGCAGTCTTCTCATATCTGTTTACATTTATTTCCATATATCATCTACAAGTATTTCAAACCGTCATCCATTTTTTCACGTACAAATTCCATCTGTCCTTTACATATATCCAACCATCATCTACATATATCCAACTGTCATCTACATATTTCCTATACATATAGCCAACTGTCATCTACATATCATATTTCCCGACATCTCCATATCATATTTCCGCACATCTCCAATATATTTCTATTACTCATCATTTATGGTTTCATTTTAACAAGTAGAATTTGCATTTGTCTATATAATTTAATTTCATATGAATCTCATCTTGTTTTTTCTTTGATCATTTACTTGTATTTTTCTTATAAACATACATTCACTTTTTCATTCATCATATATGTTTATGCTTCCATTTTTTGTGCAAGTAAATTTATCTTTCCTGCAATTAACGTGTATGCATCATCCAAACTCAACCAATTAATCACATATAAAAATCATCACACAAAGTACTTCAACTATTGACAAAAGTGGCAACGGTGCAACCTATGCATGTCACATCAACAATTCTCACACTCTAGCAATTCTAACAATTCATATATTATTTATCTATCATATTACCACATACAATCAATATGGAGTATTCGGTAATTATCTTTTTTAGGTGATCACGCATATAATTGTATATAAAAGTGAGTCTAAATTACTCAAATATTTATCCGTGATATCTAGAGTTCCTCTAGACCTCCCAATCTTGGTATCATCGTCTAAATAATCATCCTATATATAAAAAATAATCCTATAATTCAGTATTATTCTAAATATGACTTTGTATCACATATATAAACGTAAAAAAAGCTACTCTTTCTCTTTTCAATCAACATTTAACTTCTAATAAATCCAAACTAACAGTTCATTATAAAACCTTGGAAATTTATGAATAAAACTTAAGAATTTATGTAACGTCTTAAAATTTCGAAAAAATAATAATGTTTAAACCAAGAATATGAAAATGTACATAAATTTTTCGCGATTAAAAAAAATAGTAATTTGGTTGAGGAAATGAAAACTACTGAATAATAAAAGAATCGAAAGTTGTTAAGATTATCAGGAAAGAGAAATAAAGGAACAATGAATCAATAGAGCTCGGAGGCAATACCGTCCAAATCAAAACTTTATATATATCTCTTTTGAACCTCTCTCTCTCTACACTTCTCAAAAACACTCTCTCTCTTCCTTACCATCTCTCTAAAAGCTCGGAAACCCTAACTAATGTCGTTCCTTGTGAAACCCTAATGTCGGGAAGATTCAAAATTGATCGAGGATTGAATTACGGTAAGAATTTCTCACATGATTTAGTAAATTCCATTTTTGGAACCTAACCATAGCTTTTGGCCTTAAATTCCTTTTGTTTAAGCTCTGATTTGAGCAAATAATGGCTCGTTGGAAAGCTTAACATGTGTACTATCTGTTGGTAACCATTTTTTGTGTTTAAACGTGTTTTAGGTGGCCGAAATCGGGGTTTGAACATCGTAGGTGAACAGTGAGGAGATTAGGTTTCTTAAACCTAGGTTCGATTTTGCATTTTGTTGTTTAGGTAAGAAGCTTCGGGCCCTATTGAGGGTACTTGGACCGTCAATTGAATTGGGTGGTAATTGATGTGAGAAAAAGGATTATGGATAGGAGAATTGTGTAGGGTTTTAGAGGGAAGAGTGTAGGAAGTTAGGTTTAATGAAAGTGTGAAGGCTAAGAAATAGAAAACTTACTTAAAGGAAGTCATTAGGAACAATAAATGTGGTTGGTGAAGAGAAGAGGAAAGAAATTAAGTTAAGGTAGTTGGGAGAGTTAATAATGAGAGGAAGAGGGAATATAGCTAAATGGGAGCATCAATCAAATAACCTAAGAACATTGTTAATTTATTGATTTGCATACATACATAAATAATTAATGTAAATTTATGAATTGTGTCAAAACCCCGGAGAAGGAGGTTCCAAACCAGAGCGTTAGGAGTTGCTTGCCAGGAAGCAACATGAATTCAATATTCCTTGCTTGTGTTCTTTGTGTTGTGAAATGTTGAATTGATTGTGCCTAACTTGATTGATACGTCATATGATGAGTGTGTATGTTCTTAAATAATTGTTGTGTTGTGGATGGTTATGTATATGGTTGGTGTGAGTGTTGAGGAATGTATTTATATATATTGAGTTGTTAATGTTGTTGTTTATATGATTTAGGCAATGTACCTAACGTGATGGTTGGGTATAGAATTTGTACAAATGATATGGGTTGTGATAGCTCATCCGACATATTGAGTGTATTCTTGAATTGATGGATATGTTTGATGAGTTAAAGTAATCATGTGGAATGTGACATGATTTGAATGTGTTATTGATGCATGATTAGGTCACATGAGAAACGTCACAACATTCATGCATATGATTCTAAATTGGAAAGTGTGAACTAAATGATAGCTCTTAGTAAGCAATGTATTTGATGGACTGGTTATGGCTCTTGGGAGTTGTAGTCTATAAAACATACGTTACCACGGCACAGTGGAAGACTCGGTTCACATTTTAAGTGTTCGAGCATGCCAGACCAATTAAGGGCATTATATAGGCTAAGTAAGGGCGTAAAAAGCTATGGTCCATAGTAATTATAACCACATACTCTCGGCCATGAGGCCTGTTTGCAAACGTCAAAAAGGAAATGGCCAAGTAAGGGCGTAGTTTGAGAACAAAGTCTAAAGCATACATGCTTCATCGTCATGCATTGGAGGTCTTACATTCATGATCATTTAACCAAATTCAATGTGATTACATGCTTAAACGTCACGTTTTGAATATTGAAGGGAAATTTTAATTTGTTGTTGTATTATGGTATGAATGTACGTACTATGATTTATGCGATTAGTGGAAAATGATTGGCAGTAGATCCATGAGTTTTGTTTTGTTTGTGAAAGGAACCATATATGTATATATATGTGACCATACCTAAATTCTTATGGGAATTATGTTTGAAAATGGAAATTGGTTTGCTAAGGTTGATATATAGTTCATGATTAAATGATTATGGATTAAGTGAAGTGGTTGTATGTGTAATTGGGTGATTTTGTTGGTTTCAATGTGATTTGGAATGTTAAATGTTGTTAGGAGGTTAAATGAATAATGTGAAAGGTGGTTGAATGGTATGGTTTGAGTTTTGGTTGGATTTCACGTAGGACACCAGAGATCCAAACGTGGTGGAACAAAGTACGTGCAGCCGCTTTGAACACGCGTACTTTGGCCCTGATGACGCATTTAATTGTACCAAGACTACGCGTGGTGGCAGCGACAATGCGTACTCGGCCACCACCTCTCATAGTTCAGACTGATCACGCGTGGATCGCTAGTTTCTGGATTTTCAAGAATGGTTGTTTGTGGTGTTTTGCTTGAATGTTATTCATTTGAATATATAATCGTTGTGTGGTTACTTGTCGATGTGAAATTTCTCAAAATGCCATGTTTTTGTGATTTGATTATATATTTTTATTACCTTGAAAATGGAATGTTGTCCATTTGGTAAGTGTTGCTTGTTGAGTCTCGCGACTCACTGCGTTTTATGTCTGCCGTGTGGGCAGGAACTTTAGGGGGAATCTATTTTGCTACGAGAAGGATTGGGACTGCTTGTTCAGACTTCGACTGTTGTGTTCGAAGAGCCAAGGTTGGCGGTGCACGAAGACTTACGTAAATTTGTAAAACAGTGCATGTGTTTTAGTGTATGGTTAAAAGCGAAATGGGTTTGAATAAACTTCATTTCTCTTGTAACCAAAACATTTTTGTACCTTGCTACATTTTGGAAATTTTCCTTCTCAAAACATTGTAAAGATACATTTTCATAATGAATGTATAAATATATTTCTATTTTAAATATTTATATATTTCTTAACAATCAAGTGATGTCTGGGTTCGATTATTATCTTATGGGAAACATCATAACACATAAGATAATAGTTGAATTCGGGTGTCACATTTAGTGGTATCAGAGCCCAGGTTGTTAAAACCTCAGTTCCTGAAATTAGAGATTTCTACTATGGTTTTCAAAATTGTTTTGTAATGCACACATGCTAGAGTTTGAAAATGTGCATTTATTTTTATGATTTCTAAAATATGGCCTTATTTATTTTTCTTAATTTAGAATGTAGGAAGGGCAAGGTAAAAGTGCACATGAAGCCGCTGGTTCTTTGGAGTCGGTGCAGGGGAATCTGAATGCCCCGATTGCAAGTGAACAAGAACCTAACCCTCAAGCACAAGCTCAGCCTCAGGCTTTACAACAACTTCTAGATTTAATAGGAGCGACTGTGAGGGAGCAGTTGCTGCGAGCCCAGAGGGTAGAAATTGATAGGAACTGTGAGCAAATACAGAAGCTAGGAGGAAAGCCTTTCTCAGGCACCACAGATCCTTCTGTTGTTGAAGATTGTCTGAGGGATACAGAGAGAGTGCTCCGGAGAATGAATTGCACCTCAGTGCAAAAGGTTCAATATGTTACATCCTTGTTTGAGGGGGAAGCCACTAATTGGTAGGATATGGTGCCAGGGAGTACAATGAGCCACTTACCATGACCAGGGAGGAATTCCAGAGGGTCTTCGCTGAAAAGTACACTCCACCAGTGTACAGGAGGGAGAAAAAGGAGGAGTTCCTGAAGCTGGAGCAGGGTGACCTCTCAGTAGCTGACTATGAGGTGAAATTCACCTAACTCTCCAGATACGCGACGGAGGTGGTGGCCACTGATGAGTCAAAGAGGGATCCCTTCGAGATGGGACTGAAGCGAGAGATCTGACTTCTGTTGTCAATCCAATCGACTTGCTACTCAGTTTTACTTGCTGTTGCTTTGAGGGTAGAGAAGATTCTGGGAGAGGAGAAGCCTCCAGAGGCAAAGAAAGCCAAACAGGAGGGAAGCTTAGGAGGGGCAAAGAGCTTTAGTTCAGAAGGGTCCAGAGTGACCAAATCAAAGCAGATTGATGGCAGGGAAGATGGGTCCTCAGACAGACCATTTTCCAGACAGGGTGGTCGGAGTGTGTCTGAGGGTAGAAAGAGGTCAGATATCGTCTATTTCTATTGCCAGAAGAGAGGACACATGGCAAAGGTTTGCTATTAGAGGCACAATGATGAGGTTAAAGCGTTGCATTCCCAGAGCAGTGTTGGAGATAATTTGAGAAGCACTATGGAAAATAGAGGCAGAGGATCACAGTTTGGACGAGTTGGTACACAGTCTAGAGGTACCCGACCTAACCAACCACCAGCCCCAGCAGCACCTCAGGCCAGGGTGTATGCCATAGCCAGAACAGCTGCAGTGGACGAGCCGAATGTGATCTCTGGTATTGTTTATATTTTGGGTTATCCTATTAATATGCTTATTGATTCTGGTGCATTATGCTCATTTATAGACTATGATCATGCATTGAAGTTTAATGTGGGGGTAGAGGCTCTAGATTATATTATTGAGGTGTCAATGCCATCTGGGAAAATAGTTAGAGTAAGGAAGGCAATGAAAGAATGTCTGATTGTCATAGGAGATCAGGAGTTTCGGGCGGATTTGGTGGTGATTCGTCTGGAGAATTTTGGTTTAATTCTGGGGATGGATTGGCTGTCAAAACATTGGGCCATGGTTGATTTTTTTTTTGAAGGAAGTGTCTATTGAGGTCAATGGACGAAAGGAGGTACTATTTGTGGGAGATCGAAGGGTAGTGCCTTCTTGTCTTATATATGCCGTACAAGCGGTGAACTTGATGAAAGATGGGTGTGAGGCGTATTTAGCCAGTGTAGTGGATACTATGAACACTAGTGCAGGGGTGTCTGACGTTGTAGTGGTACGTGAATATCCGGATGCATTCCTAGAGGATTTGCCCGGATTACCTCCTAGTAGAGAGGTTGATTTTGAAATTGAAATTGTACCAAGGACAGCCCCGATATCGATAGCACCTTATAGAATGGCGCCAGCAGAACTGAACAAACTGAAGAAGCAGTTGGAACAACTGCTTGACAAAGGGTTTATCCGACCAGTATTTCACCGTGGGGAGCGCCAATTTTATTTGTAAAGAAGAAGGATGGTAGTATGAGCCTGTTTATCGACTACCGTCAGCTAAATTGGGTGACGATAAAGAATAAATATCTGTTACCCAGAATTGACGATCTGTTGGATGCCCTGAAGGCCATAGAGATTTTCTCAAAAATCGATCTAAGGTCGGGGTACTGGTAGCTTTGAGTGGCAGAAAAGTCAGTGCCTAAAACAGCGTTCAGAACCTGATATGGACACTTTGAGTTTACAGTGATGCCATTCGGGCTAACTAACGCCCTAGCTGCATTCATGTCTTTGATGAATAAGGTCTTTCACCATTATTTGGATACATTTGTGGTGGTGTTCACAAATGATATCCTTGTATATTCTAAGAGTCGAGAAGAGCATGAAGAGCATTTGCGGGTGGTACTGCAGATACTGAGGGACAGACAGATGTATGCTAAGTTTTCCAAATGCAAATACTGGCTAGAAGAGGTTGCGTTTTTTGGGTAATGTGATTTCCAAACATAGAGTGCAACATGATCCCTCAAAGATTAAAGCTGTGGAGTAATGGAAAGCTCCAAAAAATGTGACAGAAATACGGAGTTTCCTAGGCTTGCCAGGATATTATCAGCGGTTTATCCAGGATTTTTCGATCCTTGCGAGGCCGTTGACTAGTCTATTGAGGAAGAATGCCAAATTTAAGTGGAATGACAAGTGTCAGAGCAGGTTTGAAGAAATTAAGCGGAGGTTGACAGAGGCTCTAGTATTGACCTTGCCGTCAGAGGATGGAGAATACGTCGTTTACACTAATGCTTTTGGAATGGGTTTAGGTGGTGTGTTGATGCAGAATGGTAAGGTTATTACATGTACCTCAAGTCAATTGAGGCCACATGAGCTGAATTATCTAACACATAATTTGGAACTTGTAGCGATCATACATGCATTAAAGACTTGGAGGCATTATCTATACAAAGAAACCTTCAAAATCTTTATCGACCATAAGAGCCTAAAGTATGTTACAACCCAGAAGGAAGTGAACCTCAGGCAAAGGAGGTGGATTGAACTGCTGAAGGACTATGATTGTTCAATAGAATATCATTCCGACAAAGCTAACGTGGTGGCTGATGCTTTAACCCAAAAATCTCAGGTGAATGGGGATGGCATATCATACAATGTGGAATCTTTGTTTGCAATGTGGGAATTGTGATTGGAGCTTTAGGTAATTGAGGAAGGATTGTTGGTAAATATATCGGTGAGACCGATATTGAGAGATTAGATCATAGAAAAGCAGATGGAGGATGAAAAACTAAGGCATGCCAGGAAGAAAGTGGAACAGGGGTGAGAAACTCCCTATGTTCTTGATGATCAGGGTGTTCTTTATTATGGTACGACGTTATGTGTGCCAGATTTTTTGTAGGTGAAAGAAGAGATTTTGTAGGAAGTACATTCATCTCGTTATTCGGTACACCCGAGCAGTACTAAGATGTACTGGGATTTGAAACCTTTATATTGGTGGCTGAGAATGAAGAAAGAGGTGGGAGAATTTGTAGCAAAATGTCTGAGCTGCCAACAGATCAAGGCTGAACATCAGGCTCCAGCTGGAAAGTTCGTTCTTTGAAGATTCCAGAGTGGAAATGAGAGCGGATTACAATGGCTTTAGTTGTTGGATTCCCTAGAACATTTCAGAAAAATGATGAAGTGTGGGTTATAGTAGATAGATTGACGAAGTCTGCACATTTTTTTGTCTGACAGGATGATTCTCTGGACAAATTGGCAAAAAAGTATATGGCAGAGGTAGTTAGACTACATGGAGTGCCAATTTCATAGTTTCAGATCGAGATCCTAGGTTTACTTCACGGTTCTGGGGTAGTTTGCAGGAAGCAATGGGTACCAGATTGAATTTCAGCACAACTTTTCATCCCCAAACCGATGATCAGTTAGAAAGAACGATAAAGACTCTGGAAGACATGATGAGAGCCTATATTTTTAGAGTTTAGAGGCAACTGGGATGAACAGTTGCCACTTATAGAGTTTGCATACAATAACAGCTATCATTCCAGCATCAGAATAGCCTTGTATGAAGCTATGTATGGTTGAAAATGTCAGAGTCTAGTGTTTTGGGATGTTGAAGGGCTGTGATAGATTAAAGGTCCTAAGTTGGTGTAGCAGACAGTGGATAAGGTGCAGGTTATTAAGAAATGTATGAAGGCTGTCCAGGATCGACAAAAGAGTTATTCAGACCAGCATATGAGGGAAATCACCTATGAGATATGTAAGAAAGTGTTCCTGAAAGTATCGTCTTGGAGGGGAGTTCTACGGTTTGGGAAAAGCGGGAAGCTAAGTCTGAGATTTTTTGGGCCGTATGAAATTGTGAAATGGGTTGGACCCTTAGCTTATCAGCTTAGATTACCCGATGAACTCTCGAGGTTACATGATGTATTTCATGTTAGTATGCTGAGGCAATACAGATCGGATCCCAGACACGTGATAAAAGAGCCAGAAGTGGAGATAGTAGAGGATATGACTTATAAGGAGGAACCGGTTGAAATCTTGGATCGGATGGTTCGCAAATTGCGCAATAAGGAAATTCCAATGGTGAAGGTGAAATGGAGTTTCCACTCTTCGAAAGAGGCTACCTGGGAGGTTGAAACGGAGGTGCGACGTCGTTATCCTCATTTATTTAACTGATCCAGGTACGATTATAAATTTCGGGGACGAAATTTCCTTAAGGGCGTAGATCTGTAATGTCTTAAAATTTTAGAAAAATAATAATGTTTAAACCAAGAATATGAAAATGTACATTAATTTTTCGTCATTAAAAAAATAGTAATTTGGTTGACGAAATGAAAACTAGTGAATAATAAAAGAATCGGAAGTTGTTAGGATTATCAGGAAAGAGAAATGAAGGAACAATGAATCAATAGAGCTCGGGGGCAAAACCATCCAAACCGGAACTTTATATATATCTCTTCTGAACCTCTCTCTCTCTACACTTCTTAAAAACACTCTCTCTTCCTTACCATATCTCTAAAAGCTCGGAAACCCTAAGTAACGTCGTTCCTCGTGAAACTCTAGTGTCGGGAAGATTCAGAATCGATCGAGGATTGAATTACGGTAAGAATTTCTCACATGATTTAGTAAATCCCATTTTTGGAACCTAACCATAGTTTTCGGCCTTAAATTCCTTTCGTTTAAGCTCTGATTTGAGCAAATAATGGCTCGTTGGAAAGTTTAACATGTGTACTATCTGTTGGTAACCATTTTTTTGTGTTTAAACGTGTTTTATGTGGCCGAAATTGGGGTTTGAACATCGTTGGTGAATAGTGAGGAGATTGGGTTTCTTAACCCTAGGTTCGATTTCGTGTTTTTTTGTTTAGGTAAGCATCTTCGGGTCCTATTGAGGGTATTTGGACCGTCAATTGAATTGGGTGGTAATTGATGTGAGAAAAAGGGTTATGGATAGGAGAATTGTGTAGGGTTTTAGAGGGAAGACTGTAGGAACTTAGGTTTAATGAAAGTGTGAAGGGTAAGAAATAGAAAACTTACTTAAAGGAAGTCATTATGAACATTAAATGTGATTGCTGAAGAGAAGAGGAAAGAAATTAAGTTAAGGTAGTTGGGAGAGTTAATAATGAGAAAAAGAGGGAATATAACTAAATGGGAACATCAATCACATAACCTAAGAACATTGTTAATTTATCAATTTGCATAAGCTCATACATAAATAATTAATGTAAATTTATGAATTGTGCAATAGGAGGTCAAAACCCCGAAGAAGGAGGTTCCAGGCAAGAGCGTTAGGAGTTGCTTGCCAAGTAAGCAACATGAATGCAATATTCCTTGCTTGTGTGCTTTGTGTTGTGAAATGTTGAATTGATTGTGCCTAACTTGATTGATATGTCATATGATGAGTGTGTATGTTCTTAAATAATTGTTGTGTTGTGGATGGTTATGTATATGGTTCGTGTAAGTGTTGAGGAATGTATCTATATATACTGAGTTGTTAATATTGTTGTTTATATTATTTAGGCGATGTACCTAACGTGATGGTTGGGTATAGAATTTGTATAAATGATGTGGGTTGCAATAGCTCATACGACATATTAAGTGTATTCTCGAATTGATGGATATGTTTGATGAGTTGAAGTAATCGTATGGAATGTGACATGATTTGAATGTGTTATTGATGCATGATTGGGTCACATGAGAAATGTCACAACATTCATGCATATGATTCTAAATTGGAAAGTGTGAACTTAAATGATAGCTCTTAGCGAGCAATGTATTTGAGGGATTGGTTATGGCTCTTGGGAGCGTAATTACTGTAGTATGTAAAACATATGTTACTGCGGCACAGTTGAGGACTCGGTTCACTTTTCAAGTGTTCGAGTGTGTCGTGCCAATTAAGGGCATTATATAGGCTAAGTAAGGGCGTAAAAAGCTATGGTCCATAGTAATTATAACCACATATTCCCGGCCGACGAGGCCCGTTTGCAAACGTCAAAAAGGAAATGGCCAAGTAAGGGCGTAGTTTGAGAACAGAGTCTAAATCATACATGCTTCATTGTCATGCATTGGAGGTCTTACATTCATGATCATTTAACCAAATTCAATGTGATTACATGTTTAAACGTCACGTTTTGAATATCGAAGGGAAATTTTAATGTGTTGTTGTATTATGGTATGAATGTACGTATTATGATTTATGTTATTAGTGGAAAATGATTGGTAGTAGATCCATGATTTTTGTTGTGTTTGTGAAAGGAACCATATATGTATATATATGTGACCATACCTAAATTCTTATGGGAATTATGTTTGAAAATGGAAATTGGTTTGCTAAGGTTGATGGATAGTTCATGATTAAATGATTATGGATTAAGTGAAGTGGTTGTATGTGTAATTGGGATATTTTGTTGGTTGAAATGTGATTTGGAATGCTAAATGATGTTAGGAGGTTAAATGGATAATGTGAAAAGTGGTTGAATGGTATGGTTTGAGTTTTGGTTAGATTTCATGCAGGACACCAGAGATCCAAACGTGGTGGTACC
>CANYCX010089288.1:0-20818 GCA_948193385.1 Breynia disticha f. nivosa
ATGTGAGTAGGCTACTTCTGTCAACATGCTCTCTAAAACTATACACAATAGTCTTACGTATAATGTTATATGTCACACAGACATTTGCCACGTCACCAATTCTCAAGAAACCAATTTCTTTTCACATGAGATTTTAACTAATGGATCTACTTATAAAATCTCTCGTGGACTTTTAAATGAACTTTAAGTTCGTAATTCCTATGCAATAAACGTCATTCATGACTCAAACGTACTTGTATTCGATTAGCTACTTTAAGCTATCGAGTATGACTATCTCCTGAGATCGTCATATCTTTTCGAGGTACCATAGATATTACACAGAATCTATTTTTCTAGAACTCCTCTTCGTATAATAGTTCTAACTATTTATACATGGAAAACTTGCTTTCTTACTTCCTACCCTCTTGGTTTATGTAAGAATCATGCAACACTATTTGCACTTGTAGATCCTCTAACAACGCTATACAAACATTTTAGCGTTTCACAAGTATCATTCATACTACTCCACTAATCCAATGTTCTAGCTAATGCTCCTTTTAGTATAGTAGAACCATCTCTTGTACAAAACAAGTCTTAAACCTGTATCGCAAGTCACTCTCTTGTACTCAACAAGATTCTTGCACTTCAACAAGTTGCACTCTCGTACTAAACAAGACATACTATATGTGGACCACTACGGAGTACGACACTCAATCGTTTTACTCTGCATAATCAAGTATGGATACAAAGACTATTATCAAGACTAACTAATTCTTGATATGGCTTCTTGAAACTCATTTTCAAAGTTAACTCGTAAATTATTCTCATCACGCTAGATTGCTCAATTCTAGTCACTCGTGTATTACTAATACACAAATAAGAATAACTAAATTCACCTCAATCCATTTCTAACTCACAAAGTTTAAACACTCTTATGTTTTCAATTTTGTATTGTGAGACACATTCTCTCAACATAAATCTGGCTTTGAAATTTATGAGCCTAGAAATTAGACTAGTCCTCTTGACTTATAATTAAGTCCCTTAACTAAATTATATTTATTCGGCAACCCAAACGTCATGGGTGGAATAAATTATCTTTTCATAAAAAAATTTTGTTTCATTGAGTCCCGTCTTTAAGAGGACTCATAGTAAAATTCTCCATGATATTGAACTGACATGTGAGCATTAAAAGAGAACTGACTGTAAATCAAGATTGCTTGCTGTCATATTTATCAGACATTAGTAGCCCTATTATGGATAGAACAAAAAACATCATCGACTGCATTCAAACTAATTGGTATTTTTTTATTTAAATTAAATGTTATAATTTCTAGAAATTTAATTTCAAAAATCAATTGAATTAAACCATGTATAGATAATCATATTATCAGAAATTGCATGTTTTGAAAGATAAACTAAAAATTAGTTGATGTCACGGGCCTTTCAATAAGCATCTATCGTCTCAGTTTGAGCAACAACATATATTCTTTGAACATTTGTGGGTAAAAGAATCATATTGCTATAAAAAAAAAAGTAAATGCATCTTCATGTTAATTGCTAAATCTTCCCTTGTTACAAAAACCAACTTCAATAACCCCACAAAAAACCTCCATGATTAGACGCTTCATATTGATCTCTACGAAAATCCGTTAGAATAACAAAGACTTCTTTCCTAAAAAAAAAACACATCAAACAACCAATCACCCAAATCGACATTTCAACCATTATATAAGAAGACAACCATTCATAAAAAACACAAAAAACTTAAAAAGCACAACTCAATTTATTTCAAACGAAAGGGCACTGGAAAAGACATTTATATCCATCATTTTCAAACAACAGATAATTGATAGAAAATGGTAAATTCTTTCAGTTGTCATCTATTTCTTCTCATTCATGAGTGAACAGGAATCAGGAAAATATTAAAAGATTATTAATTATTAGTGGAATAAAATGTATAATCAAAACAACCACACAAGGGTAAGTATAATCAAAACAACCACACAAGGGTAAGTATAATCAAATACTCAGTAAGTGTTAAACAGTTTTCTGTTTAAATGAAGTGTAGGGGAATTTTCAGTCAGCACGGGTCGTGCTCAATGAACACGAGGGCGTGCTCATCCTTTCATTCCCAGTTGGCATGGGTCGTTCCATGTTGAGCACGAGGTCGTGCTCGTCACATTTTCTAGATTATTCATAAGCATTGAACGTGTTGCTTAGATTGGTCCTCAGCACGATGGCGTGCTGGTTAGCACGAAGGGCGTGCTGGTTAGCACAAAGGTCGTGCTGACTCTCGAAAATGCAGATTAAATTTCTGTTTTCCAGTAATAATCACATAGCAAACATTTCCTTAAGTCTCTTAAATAGTTCAGGTATTCTCTATACTATTTTTACAGTAAAACACTACTATCGTGCTGACTCTCGAGAATGCAGATTATCTGTTTTCCAGTAATTATCACATAGCAAACATTTCCTTAAGTCTCTTAAATAGTTTAGGTATTCTCTATACTATTTTTACAGTAAAACACTACTGTTTACATACACATTCCACATCACTAAGTTATATCCTCACTATACCATTCAAGGCATATCACATAACCCACATCTCATACCAAATCCATTTCACATAGTTTTGTCCATACAGGTTCATCTATTTCACACTGTATTAACCACACAAAATCGCATATCACACAGCATCATCTTCACACAGCATTTTTATCCACATAGATAGTCATCTCATAACATTATTTATGAATGCACTTATGAAATGAATATGCAATGCAAATGCAAACCACACGGGATATATGACCCGGGTTTCTTTGTCCTCCATAGCACACAACATAAGACTCCTCTATAGCACACAACAGAGGATTAAGTATGGACAACATACAACACGTCCAAGGATAGCACACAAAAAGTCCATAATCCACACAGATCGTGTCACACAAATGAAATGCAAAACGTGAATATATATGAAACATTCATTAAATAGCACATAGCATTACCTACATAGAAACACATAGCATTTACCATTTAATCATCACATAGCAACCACATAGCTCATCTTTCAATTATATTATGCCTTGCACAAAGTCATATAGTTCAATAGCACACAACATTTGAATAAAGGCATTTAAACACACCACACAGATCATAAGCCATATAGTAATCATAAATTGATTATAAGATCATCACACAAAGCATTCTTAATATGATCATTAGATCATTCCACTTAGCATACTGAGCAATATTAGCACATAAGGCTTTTAAACATATCATTGCCCTTATTTTCCTTCTTTTTCATCCAAAACAAGTATGATCAAACATACAAATTCCAAACGTAAGTGTACGAACACTTACTTCGATAAGTGTACGAACACTTACTTCGATAAATGTACAAAGTCGGCGTCGGGATCAACTTCAATCCAAGGCTCGTATAGCTCCTCCTGTACGAATTTAAACATATAAAGGTTGTCAATTACTTACGCTCTTACTGGTTTTATACTCAAGAACATTAAATACAACCCTCCACTTCATTCCTTAGCTTCTCAGTATCTTTTCTCATAAGACTAAGTATGATACTTCCATACTTAACATGATTCATATAACCTAACTTATTCATATAGGTATAATTAGCTCTAAGCCAGCTAATTAACACCATTTCATACTTAACTCAATCAATATTTCAACATTTCAAAAATCTCAGCAAGCTTTAACATCCTAGACTTCACATAGATAGTCAAAGATGAGCTTAGAAGCTTACCTTTACACTTTTGCCTTGAATTCTTGCAATAAATGTAGTTATTGCTTGCGAGATCATACACTCCAAACTCCTAGGATTTCCAACTTCTTGCTATCTCACTTTGTGCTCTGTTTCAAATGAAATAGAATACTCAGTCGGTGTGTTCATAAAATCCCAGTCGACACGACCTTGGGCACGGGTCGTGCTTCAAGTCGTGTCGTGCAACTCAACAATAATTTCTATTTAATCGTGCACGATCTCGTTTTAAATTAATTTCAGCACAGGGTCGTGCCAATTTCCAGGTATGAGCATGGTGTCGTGTTGTTCAACTGGCATGAGCACGAGGTCATGCTCTACCCGTGTTGTCTGCTGTTTTTCTCATATTTTCCTATTCTTGTCCGATTCGATCCTGTTTTAATCTATTTTCCTTATAGATTAATTCTAAATAATTTTAGGGTGTTATAGTAGATCTCATTAGTTTTCAATCAACCATTATATAAGAAGACAGATGAGATAGAGAATATAATGAAATAGAAAAATGATGGAATTTGACCTTTGAGCAGAGAGAGATAGAGAGAACAATAGGTAGACGAAGAGTGTTGATGATCAATGAATTTTAATAAGTAAAAACGTACGTTTTATACTTAAGAAATTTAAGAAGCTTTTCTATTTGGAAAATAAAAGAACTAATGATTAGTGGACTTTAATAAAACAAAATCATTTACATTGATTAAAATAATTAAAAATTCTATAAAATTAGAATCTTGTATTATACTTAAGTGATGTGTTTCACCTTTAATATAATTATATAGATTGACGATGACAATTTACTTTTGAAAGTATATACCTAAGCAAATATTGGTGGGATTTTGTGCACGCGCTAGTTGGCTCACGACGAAGAATGTTGACGTGCATGTGAGTGTGTGACCGCAAACTCAAAAGGTGGTGGTTGGTTCGTCTGCCTGAAATCCTCAGGATTTTTGGGTATGGAAATGAGCCTAAACTAAGTTAATTTACGTCTACTCCTATCATGCAGAAAGTGATAACGAATGTAAAGGTTTAAGTTACCCTACTCCAACTGCAGAAAACAGTAAAGAAAAGTAAAGCGCAAGAAAGATAAAGTACAGAAATGTAATTGCATTAAACGTAAAGAACTACAATTACAAACTAACACTTATAGAAGACACCTTAGAAGATGACATACTTTCCATCGCAAGTGATCCCCTTAACACTTTTGAATAAGTGTGAGAATAGACTAAGGCTACGCTAAGAGCTACACTAAGGAAAAACTGAAAAGAAAATAAAGAAATGTAGAGTGTATGGTGTGGGAACCCCCTTTTCTTCATCTTTTCTTCTATTTATAGGCCTCAAAAGCGGTTATCCATGCATCGAGCAGTTACCCACGATCCTACCCAGGTGGTGATAACTTCCTGTTCAAATCCACGTTCATGACAATTGCCCAAGACGTGGGAGGTTAAGCGTATCTTCAAAATCTTATTTTCCTTCTTTAATAACCGTTCGCGCTTAAATCCTCGCCTAATGATGTGGAATCCCCTTTGAATGAAGACTCCTCTTGCAGACCCTTCCATTCCTTCGTGATGGTTTCCAATAGTCGCTTGTCCTCACTAGCTCTTTGTCGCCTTAGCCTTTTCCTCATCCCATTGCGAATCTTTTTGAGCCTCATCGTCTAGAATCATTTGCGAAACACAATCAAGTTAACCAAGGGGTTAACAGATGCCCCTTCGCAAAAAGACTTATGAGGAGCCTATTGCTGATGAAGAAGTCCTGTTTTAGTCCTTGCTCACCATATATTGCCTGGCATTTGTGTAAAAATTCTCAATTAGTGCCAACTGAGGGATGGAACACCTCGACAGTCGTTCACCTGGTTCATTCCCTGACTCTACACCAAAATGTGACCCACATTTATTTCTTTATTCCCTTGAATCCTAAGACCATAAATATGTCCCTATCGTTCGCCACCATAGGATTCAATCCACTGCATATGTCAGCACTTATCCATTTGCCTTATGCAAACCTGAGCATTTCGTCCTGCATCAACTGACTGTCCTTCTGACATTTGCACTTTTTGTGTCACATCCGACACTTTTTAGGCACTTTTTGTCCCTTCATTAAATGCAAAATCTGCAATTGTTAATTTTCTCATACATATCTTTGCCTCATCATGAGTGTTGAATGCAAGGCAAACGAGTCACATCAAACTGTCAGTCATGCACGAAAATTCATTAAAATAACGCGAAGGGGTGTAGACATTTCTCTCGTATTAAATGCAGCCTTCCTTTGAGCCACAAGATTAAATTTAAAATTTAATATCGATCTGTGTCAATCGCGATCAGGTCAAACTTGTCAGAAGTCACTTCTGGGGACTATTCATTTCCCGTTCATATTCGTCTTATCCTGCATTAAATGCGAGATCTACATTTATGATTTTATTCCTCCATCCTCCGAGGTAATCATGGGATTACATTAAATGAAAATTTCCTCGATCCAATTGTTTGAGGTGACGACGACATTAAATGGACTCTTGCACAATAGCACCCATTCTTGGTGGCTAAAATTTATCGTGAACCACTTGCTTTTGATAAGTCATGATGTATATCGTATCACGCTCATAAGGTGGTATCGTCTCACCTCTGCAGATAATGTGAAATTTGAATTAATTGTGATTTAAAATTTAATTAGTCACATCCCGCATAGGACAGTTGAAATTCCTCATTGCATAGGACTGTTTAGTCACCTCCTTTGCCTATAAAATAGGGGCCTTGCGTCCCTTTCATTCTTCACAGCCACATTTCAGAAAAACTCTTTGCTTTCTCCTTTGCTTTTAGTTTTTTCGACTCTGAACATTTCCATTTCCAAATCTTCCAATGGCAAGTAGATGGACCAAAGAACAACAAGTTCCCTACCCCAACTAGCACAAGTGGGTACACAATTAGATCTTCTTGGCCTACAAACACACTCTTACTCGCATGTGCCTAAAGAATGTAATCCTCACTACGCTGGATAAGGATTACCAAGATAGGAACCTTTTGGCAGGTCTCGCGACTTTCTAGAATCCGAGCTTCAACCAATTCCAGCTCCCAGAAGGGTTTATGTCCATAATGTGCAAATGTTGACATACACGATGGTCGATAGGGAGGAGCTTCCTGTCGAGTATTTGCATGACCTGCACGATGCAATCACCTCGTACATGGTAGGCTTCAAAACCAAGAAAGCGGATGAGGGGAAGCCCCTGTCTTACTATAGCTTAGAGCCCAATAAGCTGAACGACAAAATTGGTCCTGACCAGTGATCGGGCCTGAGCGAATTAGTCGACTTCTTGTGGTACTTCTTGAGCAAGTACATATTCGCCACCACATCCAAAAAACCTATAGTCAATCTTCTACCATGGGTGATTGTTCTCATAAAATGGTGCTTCAACAACCACAAGTATCTAGTTGCATTCTCCCAAGTAATTCTCGCGGCCTTCTTCAATGGCTTGTCTTGCATTACTGACAAGTCGTTGCCCTTGTCGCTGAGCATTCCCTATTGGCTCTTGGCTCGATGGTCGAATGCTTACTTCCCTGGGGCTTGTGAGAAGCTTAACAAACAACATAAGCGCCTCATCATAGTGAGTATCCATTATCGACTACATTGATTACTTGGCTAATAAAGATGATAGTCGACCAAGAAGGACGGATGAGGAGTGGTTCATCCTTTATCCTAGGCTCCAATCCTCTGTTCTTGATGCGTTTGGCCCAAACTAGAGGGCTTCGACCCACAGAGTTGGTCGCGTACACCTCCCCTCATGAATTGCCCGTCCCTAAGATGATTTCGGGCCAATCCTTCATGGGGGTTGAAGCTTACACTCCCCACTTCAACAGTCGCCAGGTAGGGTTTGTCCAATGTGTTCCCTATCCGCTAACTCACGTCTCTAATCAACCCAGGGAGAAACGGGCAGGATATGAGTTTGCGGAGTTTTTACTGGACAAAACAAAGGGATATGATTGTGTCCTTAAGAAATTTTCATCCAACCTGCTCACCTGCCCCAGGGCTAATCACAAATTCAAGAAGTGGTGGAGTACATACTGGCAATCCCAGTAAACAGCAGGTACATTCGTCAAACCATTACCTTCTCTTTTATAATATTCGCTTACACACTAATCTTACTACTTGCTTACTTTCAGAAAAGCAAGAGCAACTCGCGGTGGATCTGCCCCAGTTCTTTTCTCTAGCTGACGCGGAGCACAAAAAGAAGTTCCTCGGTGAATAAGTTAAGTGCAACAAGCCTACAACCTCACCGACGAAGCAACTAGTTAAGAAGGTGAGCAAGCCTTCTAAGAAGCCTAAGGAGGCAAGAAAACCTTCTGAGAAACCTCAGGAGGTGAGCAAGCCTTCGAAGAAGGCTGAGGAGGCAAGCAAACCTGCTAAAAAACCTTAGGAGGCGAGCAAGCCTGCTGAGAAACCTCAACAGGTGAGCAAGCCTATGAGGAAGAATGAGGAGGGAGGCGAGCCCCAACCGAAGAGAAGGAGGCTAGTAAAATTGAGCGAAACTGTCTGTTCGCCAGTGGAGGACATTTCTTCTTCTCACGAGAATATCCTATCAACTTCTCCCGAAGAGCCAGAGCAGCTGACGACCCAGGAGCATGAAGCTTCATCTCCCAAAATCATTGAGTTAACCTCAACAAAAGTTGCGAACCTACCAACCTGGAGATTTCCCTCGTCCCTTGCAACCAAAACCATTAATATCCCAGGTCGACCATCTATTTGTATGCTTTTTCATAAACAAAGTAGGTCTTCGCACAGGCGTGTTGCCAAATATAAGACATTCGATTTAAATGCACTATTTGAAGAGCATCGTAGACAAGTTTGCGAAGGCCGCCTTGACCCAGACCTATTTTGGTTCTTGATCGACGTACAAAGGCTCCCTAGTCACAAACGTTCTTTTGTTAGATGGACTGCCAGCTAGGGCAAAGAAAACCTGGCCGACAAGTCTACTAGCGAGGTTGAAGATCCTATTCTCGCTCAAACCATAAGGGTCTAACTCATTATTCCCTTTCATTTACTTATTATTTTATTAACTCATTGTTTTTATCTAGCTGGTTATATCCAAGCTAGAGCAAATGGGTGTGAAGCCTTGCGGCCTTGGGGAAAGATCTGCTCCTATTTTGGATGCGACTAAGGGTGAGATGGTCTCGCGGGCTGCTTAAGCTGGGGTTGCCTCTTCTGCAGGAATAACGTCCAAGGACAAGTTCAATGCTGAGAAAATGAAGACTTTTAGCGAAGAAGAAGAAGGTGTGGCAGGAACTATTCCTGACAAAGTTGCTGATGCTCAGGATCGCGCTGCCTCCCCTGTTGAGGTTTGTGTCTTGATTCATACTTCTCTTAAGTTATACCTTTGCCTTGTCTAATTTTGTTCTCTCTTTACCAACTGAGCCTGACCAGAGAGAACCAGAGCCTTCCCATCGCGAGGTGGAAAGTGATCTGGAGTCTACATTCTACGAGGCGGTTCAAATAGCTACATCTCTTTTAGAGACTATTCTGACAGAGTCGTCTCCATTAATCGATACTCCTGCTGCTCCACTCACGATTGAGGCTCAGCCTTCTAGTTTGCTAATCCCTGCTGCTTTAGACTCGCCAACAACCATCACACCAACAATTGATTCATATCCTCCTCTGGCCTCTATCGAAGTTGTGCCTGAGACAATGCCTGCCCCAACTTCTGCACCCATAGTCTTATCTGGTGATTAAACAGTCCCAGATTTTCCAATCCCAATAGGGAGACCAGAAGTTGGTCTAAGGAAAACTCTCTCGAGCTCCTTTGTTGGAGATTGTGTGATTTTTCCCAACCGAGGTAACTTCACCTCTTCCTCTGAGCTTATTCGTAGTTTGTCTTGTAACCATACATAACTTACAATAATCTTTTTTAGTTCCCATTTCTCCTCCTTCCACTACTTTACGGGGTCCTTTCCCAATACCGTCCTCATCACAGCTCGTTGCTCTCGTCGCCCAAATAAAAGACAAACTCGATTCCAAGACCGACATCAAACACTTCATGACCTATTTCATGGACCTTGCTACTTGGCGGTCGATTTTAGATTTGAAGTTTTGGGCCGAGATTCCTTGCGACATACTTATGGAATTGAATCTCCTGAGAGACTGTTGGCAATGAGCGAACCCAGTCTGCGGGCAGGAATTCCGTACAGGGTTTCCTAACAAACTTCTGACCCAACCTCCTTATGTAGATATTTAAATAGGAACAGAAGGACGAATAAATAGCGACAGATCACCTTTGCAGAGAAAAAAGTAAGCCTTATAAGGCGAGAGCTCGCAGAGGCCGAGCAAGAGGTAATCCACGTTAAAGAGAAGCTCCAAGCTTTTAAACAAGAAGAAGAACATGCCAAACGTGCCAAACATTTAGTTTCTCTTTACAATGTTAGTTTTTACACTCATTGTATGATTACCTTTGCCTTAGAAGGTTTATTAGAATGGTGCTAAAAGTCCTCGGACAAGGCACAATCTGTACACCCACCAATTTTGTAATTGATGAAAATGTTTTGTTATCTTTATAATCTCTTTCGCTATTCATCAATATTCGATTGTTCGAACATCTTTGCTCGGGAAATTTACATTGTAACGCTACTTTGTTTGCTTCCCAAATCGAAGGAACATATTTCCTTTAAAAACCTTCAATTTATTCCTTACTTATGGGAAACTCCCTCCAGCAATTCTAATAGATACGCATTACCTGAAAAAATGCTCGCAACTCTAAATGGCCCTTCCCAGTTATGGGAGCATTTTCCAAGTGAATAATCTTTATTACCTAAAGGAAAAATGATCTTCCGTACTTAACTTGGAAACTTCTAATCCTCACGTGTTGACTATACGCTCTTGCCACTTTCTCTTTTTGCAGTTTCAGCGAATCTAAAGCCCTCAGACGAATATCATCCAACGCTTCCAACTCTGTCATCATGACATCATTATAATCTACATTTGTGAAATTATTTTGCTAGCCACACTCAATGACTTAGCAACTACCTCAAAAGGCAACAATGCATCATGATCATATACTAAGTGATACGGACTGGCATGCATACTGCCTTTTTACCCAACACAATGGGCCACAATGTTTGTTGCAACAACTCGGGCCAATCTTTCGAATTCCCTTGCATCAACTTCTGAAATTTTCCTTTAATTAATTTATTTTTTGATTCATCCTAACCATTTGCTTGAGCGTAGTAAGGCATCGAATTGACTATATCCAAACTAAACTCACTCGCGAACTCTTTCATGTCTTCACCATTAAAGACCGTAGCTTGATCAACAGTTATTGATTGGGGAATCTCGAATCTAAAAATAATATTTTCTTTGATAAAATGCATAACTCCACTTTGGGTTATAGTCTTCATTGGCACTGCTTCTACCCACATGGTGAATTAATCAGTCGTAGCCAATATGTATGAGAATCCCCCTTTCCTCGAAGGTTTATCTTGCCAATTGCATCCATTGCCCAACCTCTAAATTGACAAGGCTTTATGATTGACTGGAGTTCTATTGCTGGTATGCGAATAACAGCCCCATGTCTTTGACACTGTTTGCACCCTTTGGCCATGGCCATACAATCCCTCTGCACCGAAGGCCAAAAGAAATCATGTCTTCTGATTAACCAAGACATTTTCTCCCCTACTTGGTGCAAACCATATAGGCCATGGTGAGACTCTGCCGTTATTCTCATGGCTTCATCTACATTCACGCATCGCAATGGTAATCCATCCCTGCCTTTTCGAAACAATTCATCATCGATCAACACATAATTGTTTGAAACCACCAAGGTTTTTCTATCGACCAACGATGGATTGACTAAAGCGAACTTAATTTCAGTTTTCCAATTTGTTTCTTGTGGGATGATTGAAACAACATTTATGAGTTGATCTTTAGGATTTATACCACTCTCAATCACCGTTAATGTAATGCTCAATTTTTAAAACCTTTTATTTTTAATTAATTAATTTTTTTGTAAAGAATATGATAATAAAACAATTATTGAGGAGAGAGCAAATAAAATACATGCAACTTTGAAAATTCAGCCCATTTTATAAAACAACCAAAATCGAATTCTGCAGAAGCTGGAAACATAGTTTGAAAACAAATTCAAACATAATATGCATGTATAACAAATATGTACAAAATGTACAAGTCAAAATACAAAATTTGAAATCTGGGAGCCTAGACCTCTGATCTCGTATTGCTGTAATATGATCTACCACAGGTCTCCAAGTTGAAAGCAGATATGTACAATCTGAGCAATATTAAAAACAATCACACACAGGTGAGTATTTTCAGACTCAGCAAGTGTTTTTTCATACACTTACCAAAGTAGTTAATGCATAAGTAATCATTATTTATTATGATTTAAAATACATTATGCAATAGGATAACATCCCTATTTAGTTCCTATCCAAATGTGTTCTTAATTCAATGTTTATGATTGTTCAAAAAGTTCTCCACGGAGCACGGGATGTATCGTGTTGAGCATGAGGTCGTGCCCATCCTATTTCCTAGAATTCCTCAGGCACGGTTCATGGAGCCAAAATCGGTCGCAGTATGAGGGTGTGTTGACTAGCATGAGGTCGTGCTGAGCTTATGTTTTGCGCATTTCTGTTTCAGTTTAAGGCAATCAATACAACAAACAAGGTTACAATAACCATACCAGACTTGGTACACTTCTGATACCATAAGAACAACAGCAACACTCTTCAATCACATCTAATTCAAGCATACTTGCAGTTGATCCATCACACACACATGTCTTAAACATAGTCACACACATATGTTTTAAACATAGTCAAGCCATTGCACATATACTCCTTTCATAAGTATAACATCATTTAAACAGCACATAACAACACAACATTCATCAAAACTCAGCATTTAAAACTTAGATGAATGCAATGTGAAAATGCCAATACAATGCCAATAAAATCACATAAGATATGCCCTGGGGTAGTTCTTTCTTTTTCTTTTCTCTTTTCTCTTTTCTTTTTTTTTCTTTTCATTTTATTTTTCCCTCGGCCCCAGACTGGCGTCGAACCAATTTGGCATTGAGCCCAACTCATTGTCTGTTTTCTGCACTTTTCCAATTTCTGTCTAATTCAATTCTGTTTTTAATCCATATTCTATATAGATTAATTCTAAAAATTTTCAAAGTGTTACAGTTAAATCCTTAATTAATTCAAACAAAACCTTAAAATGTGTCACTAACTAAGCAAGCTCATTAGCGACAACATTTTTTTATGCAGGAAACATGACCTCCAAATATCTCAATAACAGGAGTACTCGACTTCTGGACTTTTCCAAGACCAGATGTAAACATCTCGCCTACCCAATTATTTGATTTATCACTAACTTTGAATCACCAAATGCTTATAAGCATGGTGGCCCCAAGTTTTGTGCTAAAGCGAGACCCATAATCAGAGCTTCGTACTCAGCTTTGTTGTGACTATAGCTCTCGCTGAGCCTTTGCAAGATATACACCAGGGCTCTCCCAGGTATGACAAAAAAATACACAGATACCTTGGCAGGACTTGGTACATGAGCCATCGAAATATAATTGCCATGGAGTCATTCCCAAGTATGTTATCTCTCTTGGAGCACATTCATTATGAGGCATCAGATGATCTGCTAAAAAATTTGCTAAAGCCTGCCCCTTAACAGACTTTTGAGGAACATAGATTAAATCATATTGTATTAAGGAAAAACTCCACTTGCTAATTCGTCCTTTTAATAAAAGGCTTGATAACATGAATTTAAGCACATCAGTTAGGGCAATAACAAAAATTGTATAAACAAGAAATTAGTGGCGCAATTTTATTGAAGGGAAATACAAAGATAAACATAGTTTTTCCATGTATGAGTATTTACAATCTGTACCTAACAATCTCCTACTTAAATAAAAGACTGCTCTTTCTTGCCCATTGATGTCTTGCGTGAGCATGCTACCAATCGAATCCTCTATCGCAACAACATACAACTTCAAAAGCTTTCCAACCTCAGACGAGACTAAAACTGGTGGCTTGGACAAGTAATCTTAGAGATCTTCGAACGCTCACTGGTGTTTGCTAGCCTAAAAGAAATCCCTAAAAGCTTTCAACTTGAGTAATGATGAGAACACTTCCTACCTGCAGCATTAGAAATAAACCTTCATAAATAATTTATGTGGCCCAAAAAACTTTGCAATTCTCGCTTAATTTTAGGGGGTTGCATAGCGATAATGGCCTTTGCCTTATTGGCATCAACTTCCACACCCTTGCTATGAACAAGGAACCCCAAAAATTGGCCTGATGATACACCAAATGTGCACTTTAATGGATCTAACTTCAACCCATGATGTTTCATTCGGGTTGAGGATTAAAAGAGATCATCGATGTACATCTCGTTTGACATTAACTTGACTACAATGTCATCGATATAAACTTCCACAGTGTGACCAATGACATCGTGAAAGATCAAGTTCATTGCTCTTTGGTAAGTCACGTCTGCATTTTTCAGGCCAAAAGGCATAACCACCCATTCGAAGGTACCCAAAGACCCAGGGCACCTAAAGGCAGTTTTATGAATGTCCTCCATCATAAAAATTTGATTATACCCTAAATACCCATCCATGAAAGAAAATATATGATATCCATAAGTATTATCGATCAACATTCAGCGACAAGCATTGGATATTCATCCTTAGGTGTAAAATCAATGCACACACGAATTTTGCCATTTTTCTTTTAACTGGGGCTATATTGGAAACCCATTCAATGTACCTGAATGGGTGAATTACACCCAATTTTAACAGTTTTTGGATTTCTTGATGCACAAAGTCTATGATTTCCCCGGTCATCCTACGAGGTGATTACTTTACCGGCTTACAGCCAGGCTTGGTGGGTAACTTATGCTCCACTCGTGATCCAAACCTAGCATCTCGTGATAGTCCCATATGAAGCACTCTCGATTCTCTCTAAGTAACTCAATCAAGCTCTTCTTAAATGAGTCTACGAGCAAATTGCTAATCCATGTAACTCGAGGTTCTTCTGGAAAACCTAGGTTCACCTCGACGAGCGGATCCTTCGCCTGTGGGAAGTTGTCTTTATCATTGAAGAAAACTCCAATGACACAAAACTGTCTTGTTTCGGGACTTCTTCCTCCTCGATGCAACCCAAATGATGGTTAGGCCTCATCTCAATCTCTTCCTTCACAAGCTCTTGTGCAGAGGCTTCCCCTCTCATGGACTCGCAAGTCCATGCATGGATGTCTTCAAACATCCTCTTGGCTTCTTGGTGAAGACTTCCCCACATCCTTGGGGTCTTTACTATCCTTCTCATCATCAGCCTCGTAGCCTTACAAGTCTGATTCTAACCTGCCAGAGTGACAGTCACTTCCCGCTTCATCGCTTTCCTCAGGCTTTTCTACATTGACCTGGGCAACCTCTACTGACAGATTCTTCCTTTAAGGCACTAGTTCATCCCCCAAAATGCCAATATCTAGAAAAAATTTTTGGCCAATCAACAAATTGTTAATTTCAGCCTTAATATGCAAGGCTCTGAAACCAATTTCATTCAAATTTAGCCTTTAAAATTTGATCTATTTACCTGAAGACTTCTTAGATCCTTTTGGCGACGCCTTCTCAAGTGGAGTGACGTCTGTTGTATTGACCTACACAAAAGCAACGGTAAGATCCTCCACATCATCTAGATGATTCTCGTGCTTTCACTCTTTTGCTTTGTATGTAGCGGGGAGTGTCAGTACCACCATATCATATGGCTACGCGAACCACATCGGTGGAAAATCCCCAAATTGGAGCATATTTAATCCTCCTCATTGATGGAAAAGTTAGTATCGTAAGAAGATTCCTCTATTGCTTCTTTGATAGCCAACTCTTTTTCTTTTTGTGCTCCCTCGTGAACCTCTTCCGCTTTCTTCATATCACTTTGAACAGGCAAGCTTGGTTCGCTGGCCTTAGCCAATTGCCTAGCAACTTCCATTATTGCCAACTCCTCTTAAGCCAGAGTCAAGTTTGCGTTAACTCATGGTGTTGCTCGAGGTGTACCTTTACCCTGACATTGGGTGAACTTTGCAGCCTTCTTATTCGCCCTCCTTTCGCTGGGATTTGCTGAGTTGACCCGAGCAAATCTAGCTATGGCTGTCTTCCAAACTCCAACCTCAACCTGCTTAGCCTTGACGAATCTCAACCCATCCTTTGCCTCCGACTAAGTGTGATTAACCATCATGACTTGCTTCCCCTTAGGCTGGAAAGGACCATAATCAAAGCAACGCCCTTTCTAGCCTCGCTGGTTATATTCCTTTTGTAAGGCACATGCCTCCTTACAACACTAGAGCAATGCTAACAAGTGCATCGCGGACCACGTTCCTTCCTTTCAGGCTTTATCTTCAAGGATTTTCCTCAGGCGAATTCAGCTTGCATTCGTTGATTCTACTGGAAAACCAACATCTCTTCTCTAATTGCCTCTTCCTCCTTCTCTACACGCCTTTTCTCAATGACCTTGGCACAATAATTCTCAAAGTGGAGTTGAGGTAAAGAATGCTTGATGAAAGGATTCTAACGAGGGTACCTGACTTCGTAACCCTCAGCCCTAGGTGGGCTTAAAGCAACAGCAACCTTTTCTCGGTTAGAAAGGTCGTACCAACTGTAGTACTTGTACTCGCATAAGAACTCCTTCAAGTGAGCACAGCAATCAGTGTTGTGTAGGTCAGTCAAGTGTCACTTGCACTTGTGTGAAATGTCTTCTACGAACACTATAGGGTCCAAGTAACCTCTAGAAAGGGGGGATTGAATATAGGTTAGAAGAATGGCTGGAATTTTAAACTTTTTGCAAGTAAAAACGAGGATGAAAGAATCGAATAATGAGACACAAGATTTAGAGTGGTTCGGTGAACAACACCTATTCCACTACCTAAGCTCTCACTTAGGATTTTCAACAATCCACTATGTATTTCTTGTTACACTTGATTTCCAGCTCAAGAGGCCTTACACACAATTTGATTTCCGGCTCAAATCAAACCTCACTCACTAGATTAGTTCACTCTAGAAGACTCTTCTAGGTAGAACACAAAAAATACCAAGAACACAAGTAGAAAATGAGACCTAAAGCTTGAAAGACAAAGATGAATACTTTAGAATGTTTGTGTTAACCTCTCTCTTCTGTCCTTGCTTCTATTTTTATGTCCTCTTGTGTTTTTGCCCATTGTGCCTTGTCATGGACCACTTTCAGTTGATTTTTGAAGTCAACTCCTGCCCACTGTCAACTTGTCCAGTCGACTGGTTTACACTGCACTTGAGTATTTGAAACTTCCAGTCGACTGGTCTAAACATCAGTCGACTGGTTTTGCATTCCAGCAGCTTTCAGACTCTAAAATCTCGAAATCCAATCAACTGGTCTCAATTCCAGTCGACTAGTCTGCCCTGCAACACACATTAGTCGACTGACCACTGAATAAGTCGACTTACCTGCACATGAGTTCAAATTTCAAATCTCCAAAAAGTAGGTGGCCGATCTGTGATGTCATTCTAAAGATTTGTTTTTCTGTTTTGGCAGCAGAGGTCACAACCAGTCGACTGGTTTTCTTTCCAATTGACTGGTTTGGTGCTGTGGTCCCCAAACTATCCGTTGCTAGCCTCCTTGTTGAATTTATATTCACCAGTCGACTCGACTCCACATCAGTCGACTGGTTCAGCGCAGAATCCCTTTACTTGACTTCTTTCCACTTTACTCAAGTACCTCCTTACTTAGAATTTGTCAACAACATTCAACTTCTCAAATTTCATTCATTAACCTACAAACTACATTTATTAAATTCATAAAGTTTTCAGTCATATCAAAACTTAGAGCAAATTTACATTGTTAACCATCATTGGTCCAACAATCTCCCCCTTTGTGATAATGACAAAACTTTAATGAATTTGATAAAGGTAGTTAATCAACAAATAAAACACAAGGTGTGATCAAGGTTGCCCTTGTTAAGTGGTTAGCCAACAAATCAATTCTCCCTCTTTGTCTATGCCTCATATCATACCATTTAAGCATTTTTCTCCCCCTAAGTCTATGACCAAGTCTTAACATTTCCAACAATATTTAATTTCAACAATTTGAAAACTCATCAATTCATTGACCAAGTCTTAACATTTCCAACAATATTTAATTTGAACAATTTGCAAACTCCTCGATCTAACAATCAAATTCATCAAGTATCCATAAATGCTCTCCCCATTTTTGTCATAATCAAAAGACAATCATAACAAAGAAAATATGAAATAAACATCCAACAAGTCAAAGCATTAGCACATAGATAAGTCATAACATCGTAAGCAAAGCATGACATCGAAGACATAACATCCATACAAACATAATAATCCAAATGAACATATCCAAATCCATAAAATCCTAAAATAGTTAAGCACATACTACATAAACATAATAGTCATATGCATGGAATGATGATGAAGAAAACGTGGGTCGGTGCGGTGCAAAACATCATCAAGATCAAGCAAAATCATCGGTGCGACAAGTTAGCTTATCCCAAATCTTCTCAACCACCGAAGATACTTTCTCAATCAACTTACCCATCACACTAATCTCCACCCTTGGCTCCATCCGCATAGTTCTCATCTCTTGGCAAACCTCTCTAAGTTCCCTCCTAAGAGCCGCCATTTCTTAATACCCTACATGGCTATGCCTAGCCGAGCTTCCTTTAGGAGCATCATCAAAGTTTTCTCCCTCTTCGGTGGGAGTCAAGCGAAGATGATTAGCATGAGAGGCATACATCCATCCTCTTTCAACCGTCTTCACCAATCGCATAGTTTTAAGATTCATCATTGTAACTCGCCAATTGTGAGGAAAAGGAACAAATGCTTCTCCTTCAAGATCAATACGATTTGCCTTTAGGATCTTGGTGATTATAGCCGCAAAAGGCATGCCCTTAGGCTTGGAAGATCGGTGATAAAGCTCCGCATGAAGAAGTTGGTGTTTCTGTTTCATCATCCTCAACAAAAGGTGTGGAAATTTGATTTCTCGCCCTTCCTCAAGGTGCCAAATGATTTCCACATCCAAGTTGGTGATATGGTTATTAGTTGCCCTTTTAGGAAATATGTTGCGATTGATGGCATAATGAAGTAGTCAATAAGGAACCGATAAATCCATTACCTCCAAAAGCTTATCACTATAAACCACCATAAGTTGCCTAACCCGACGAATACCATCCTAGAGATTGAATGTCCACTCTCATTCCTGTTCGGGTTCCTCATCTGAGGCATCTGGACTTCTATTCTGATCCAAGCTCTTATCATCATTGGTGCACGTAGGCCTAACTCCACTTCTCTTCATACCAAACAAATTACACAAGTTGTCTTCCATTATCGTTATTCCATTTCCCTCAACTCGAGTAGCAAGAACCGTTCCTCTATTTTGGTCACCGCTAACCGTGATATGCATATTGGAATAAAACTATCTAACCAAATTCTCATAAATGTCATCTTCATATCCAACAACATCAAATATTCCTCTAGCTTGAAAATCCTCAAAGAACTCAGCATACGGTGATTTCAACAAGTTATCCCAATGAAATTTCATAGAAGGAATCAAAATCTCAGTGGTGAGAACCTTGGTGTAAACTTATTGGTCGGTGTGAGTGAAACGAGGAAGTACCCACTCCTGTTCTCGAGAGGCTTCTCCTTGAGAAGAGGACCCACGCATCTTAGATGGTTCAGAGCGTGATTTCTTGCTAGGATTCTCTTATTGTGGCTGTTTGTCGGACTCCCGATGAGCTTTGGCTTTGGTTCTTGCCATTTGCCAAAGATGGAAGAAGTTAGGTTTTGTGAGTGAATGTGGGAATGTGTGTAGATTTAATGTTGTTTGGAGAGGGATATTGTTAGAATTGAAGTGTTTAGGAAGTGGGTAAATGCATTTTGTAAGTGATTTTGGTAAATGGTTGAAGTTTTTGGTTGATTGAAGGATTAATGGCTCGAGTGGAGAGGGTTTTGTTTTGAAGAAAAGTGAGGGAAATGAGGGTTTGGAAGAGTTTTATGGTTTTGCCCATCTTGCCAGTTGACTGGTGTATATAGTAGTCGACTGGTGGTCGACTGTTCGACTGGGCATCTTCGACTTTCAGTCGACTGTTGAGATAATGAGTCGATTGATCAGCTTTCAAATATTATTCTGAGCATTCTGTTTTGTAGTTAGCTCGACTTACTTTTGCGTAGGTCGACTGATCCATCTTTAAACTGATTTTACAGAACTATCCCCGAGATAAGTGTGACGCCCTCAAAGTTCGATAATTTATTAATGTTTTAAATTAAATATATAAAATGTGCGTAAATTTTTCGCAAATAAAATTTTAATAATAAATCGGTGAAAGGTGTTAAATTTAGTATTAAACAAAAATCGGAAGTGTTTAAGTTGAACGGGAAGGAGAAAAACCGAGGTTTAAGTGTGTTGGGTAAATCGGGGGCAAAATTGTCAAAACCCGAATTATAAATATAACATATGTGCTATCTCTCACTTCACACCTACAAATCCCGTTTTTCTCTCTCCTCCTTCCATTTTCAAAGCCAAAAACCCTAAAATTCATCAATCTTCATCAAAATTTGGAGTTTGGAGGTTATAGGAACGATTTCGGTGAGTTTTCTTCGTCTTGTTTCCTTAAAACATGTTTCTTGTAATGGTTAGATTTCTAGAAGTGATTTCTCATTCATTTTAGGTTGGAATTGAGTGAATTATGGTTTGTTGGAAAGGTATGGATGTGTATTAACCCTTAGCATCAAATTCTAGGGTTGATTTGTGGTTTAGAGCCTTGAAATTGGAGTTTTAAGTTGGAGGGTATTGAGTGACGAAAATTTAATTTGGAACCCTAAGTTCGGTTTTAAATTTCGATGTTAGGGTTAATTTAAGGTGTTAAGGATGATTAAATTTGGTTGGAAATGATATGAAATGAATGATGGAATGTTGAGTATGAATTAGGTTGGAAAAGATTGAAGGTTAAATGGTGCTGTCGAGCTACACGGACAGGACGGGAAGTACACGGGCTTGCCCGTGTAGTTCC
>CANYCX010089423.1:0-13587 GCA_948193385.1 Breynia disticha f. nivosa
CACAAATTTCCAAAATCAACATAATTTCATTAAAATCAATTCTCAACACAAATACAATTCATTTAAGAAGCTCATGTTTATAAACAATTTACTTCATCCCATTCACCCTCATATTTCACTCAATTTAACATAATTCATCACTCAACACATAATTTAATAATTAAACAATATTTCACATTTTAACACAATATTCATCCATTTAAATTATCACATTTCACAAGCAATTTGCAAACAAATAATGAAAGTTGCACTCACGTTGTTTACCTTATAAAATTACGCCTAAGCTTCCGGCCTCAAATTACCTTCTCCGGGATTTTTATTTCCTAAAGAACAATTTATGAATTTTGCATTAAATTCATATATTTAAATTATGATTTCAATAACTAAACTATGTTCTTAATTTTTATTACATCTTTCCTCTTTTCCTCTATAATGCATTTTTATTATTTAAATTACCATGCATAAGACTTGAGTCTTTTCCATCAACCTCTTCTTATATTTCATTTTTCTTCATTATATTTCCATTATTAAGGCTTAATCCAAGTTAACTTACTTATGATTTTTCCCTTTCCAACTTCAAACAATTTTTACACATTAATTCTCCAATCATCTTCCAAAATCCTATCTATTTACCTACCCTCTCTTTCATCCCTTCAACCTTACATTTTCCACTTAAAGGAACATCAAAATTATTTTTCATATACCTCAAAAATACTTACCAAAGTGGTAAAACACCGTAGTAATTCCGGTCACGTAAAATCCAACTCTTCCCTACTAACACGTCCTTTTTCCTTAGCAATTTTCAGTACCTAAATCACATTTTTAACATCAAAATCATAGGAAAATGGAGATTAGAAATTCTGAACTTTCCAACGAGTACTTTTTTACTCAAATCGGAGCTCAAACGAAAGAGTTATGGCATTTAGAAGTTATGTATAAAAATCATACGAATTTCTGCATATGTTCAAGAAAACTTACTCAAAATTTAAGTTCTCCTTTGAACTCTTAAGCTCCAAACACTGTGAACTTGCTAGGAAGAATGAGGATTGAAATTTTAGCAACAAAAATCTGGAGAGGAGTGGGGAGAAGGAGAGAATTTCGGTGGGAGGGAGAGAGAGGAAAGGAAGAAGAAAAATAATAATGATTATGGAGGTTTAGTGGGGTGGAGAGGGAGGTGGAAAAGATGGTAAGTGGGGTGGTGTGTATATGAGTGTGTCGTGTGAGTGGATGGAAAGGTGGAAAGAAGATTCTTTCCGTCGTCTTGAGTCTATTTTGCTTCGTAATTTATTTTACCACGAATCAGAATAAATTTTCGATTTCAAAATTCTAGGAATTCCTTATTTAAATATAATTGTCGTAAAGTCCCTGTTATTTATTTCTCATCAAATAATTATTTAAATAAGTGCGAAGAATTTTATTATTTCTCCCTTCGTAATAATTTAATTGTCGTCGTTTTCCTTTCACGATCGACTTATACATTTACTATTTTTAATTCTTAAAAATTTGATATTAATATCTGAATTATTAATTAAATTAATTTGCGAAAAATTTACATGTATTTTTACGTATTTTTATTTATTATTCCGTATTTTATTTAAAATTTAGGATGTTACAGGTGTATTATCAAGTAGCTGAGTTAGCCAAGTGAGTATCACCTGAGGATTAGATTCATTGTTTTATACATATTATCACATAAATAAAGATAATTAAAATATAATTCATATTGATTGTTTATTATGTTGATACAGATATATGTTTATATGGTACTCTAAATATATGTTTGTTAGGTAATTTCTTGAGTGTGAGTTGTTGATGTAGCGTGTAGGGTTACACCATTGTGACAGTTGTCTATAGTCAAAGTGTTTTATTGTGACTTATGAATTGTTTAAAATTGTTATGCAATTGATTATATTGGTTTATTTGATGTTTGGAAAAATAATATTTAATAAAGGTGATCTCAAAGTTTGGGTAGAATCTAAATACAATGGTAAATTTGCAAAAGTATAATGACAATATTTTATAATGGATGCTTTATTTGTCTGCTTGTTTGTATATTTGTTTTGCACATGTGGGACGTTAAGCAATTCCATCAGTTTTGTACAGATTGGATAGTTTTACTCCATGGTGTAATTCTCTCTTATTTTGCATCTTTGTTTGTAGGTTTTTGTTTAAATTTTGAATCATGTGATGCTTGTCTGATGTGAATTAATGTTTGTGGATATATGTGTAACATTAAAATAGTTTGACTAATAAATGATTAAATGAAAATTTTTTTAATTATATCGATATTTAATAGTTGATTACATTGAATTAATAAGAAATACTTATTCATTAAAACAATAATGACACAGGAAAAGTAGGGTGTTTTAATTTGGTATCAAAGCGGGGCTAGGTCCATATGGCCGTATGGACTCATAAAACATGACATATTGGAATAAAATTTTTGTGTGCAATGGTGTGAAACTTTTTAAGATCATGGAACATTTGCAAAATTCATAAGAGAGGAAGGAGTAGGTGTTCCTCATGAGTTAATAGAAGTTTCATTTACACATCCATTTCATGGGCCTTACGATCCTGCAAACCTTGGCCATAACCAAGATGAAATTAATGATATAAATACAAGAATTGGGGGTTGAATCATGTTTCCCAAAATTTTGATTTCTTTCTGAAATATTAACAAACACATAGCAATAATAAGAACAAGTAACCAAGAACACAAGTAATTTAGAGTGGTTTGGCTCTAATTGGCATAAGTCCACTACCTTAATCTCCCAACTAAGGATTTTTAACTCACTTCACTAAGTCTCACTTTCTAGCTAAGTGGGAATTCTTGTACAATCACTTTTGGCTAAGTGAGAACTCTTACAATCACTTTATAGCTAAGTGAGAACTCAATAACTTCAATTTCTAGCTAAGTGAGAACTTTACAATTCAACATTAAAGAGGATAAATAAAATGAGAAATCCCAACCTAGAAATTCTATACAATATAAATTGCCAAACCAATAACAATAAAATGATTAAATCATAACCTTGGCACATCCCTAATCGAATAATAAAAATGAAGATTGATGAACTCACTTGTGTTGCACTGTAGGGTTTCTATTGATTTTTTTTATTTTGAAGCTTGCAAATCTTGTAAATCTTCTCTCAATTGATGTAAGAATAATTCTATTGAAGCTCTCTACTTTCCAGCCTTGTTTTTACTACTTAAATACTTCCATTTATATGATTTAGTCATTAGACACATGTTGTTCATATAGCCTAATCAAACAGTACCTAAAATTTTAATATGTATCTCGTTGTTTTGCACTTGAGTTATTAACGTGTGTTATGCCAACATAATGTGTGTTAACCAATTTCTGTCAATCTGGAAAGAAGCATTTAGGAACTCATCTTTTTTCTTGATAAATTAGCTTACTTCCCATTAATGTACATTGCTTTTCTTCGTGCAGTTTATTTGTTCTTTGTCTGTTGTGATTGATCTGAGCAAACACTTTGTCCGTGTATCGATTTAGTAGCATTTTTCCCAATGCTTGTCTGAGTAACATATGTTACTATTCCATTCACATATGTTACTTTGTTTCCAACATACGTTACTTAATTGTAATATGACATAGACTACTGCATGTAATTCTAGACATCCTAAAGAATAACGTATGTTATTCCACTTCTAAGATACGTTAATTACCTATAGTTTCACAAACTTAACCAACAACATCAATATTTACCACTTTTATAAGTTGGCACATTATTGAAAGGAAGTAAGACCTCAAATGTTGATCACCCTTCATCCAAAAATTAGAAGACTTATGGAAACATATCAAGGCAGATCTAAAAGTTTTAAAGAAGTCAAAAAAAATAGGAACCTTTGATTTTCATAGAATATTTGATCTAACAAAAGTTGAGGTATGGTTAAAGTGTATAGAAAGGAGTTTAATATGATGAGATGCACTATAAAAAGGCATATGTAATTTTTCAGTGTCATTACTACAGGGAAATGCATATGATTGGAGGGAAAAAATTGTAATGTAAATGTTAATCCTTCATTATTAGTCTGGGAAGATTTTCATTGGGAATTGAGAGGAAGATATATGTTTGGGATTTATAGTGTTGCAAAACATAAGGAATTCTTGGCTTTAAAACTAACAACAATGACAATAGCACAATATGAAGTGAAGTTTATCTAGTTGTCTCACTATGTAGCAAATCTAATCTTGACTGAGAGAGATAAATATAAAAGATTTGAAGATGCATTAGATATGAAGATTAGGAAGCAGATAAAATAAGGTGATTTATGAAATTACTCTAATCTTATGCACAAACTTGATTTACTGTTCATTACCAAACAATGTTCCCAAATTGAATGAACTATACTTGTCATGAGGTAGGGATTTTTTGCTTGATAGTGATCCATTGTTGTTTCTCTTCCAAGTCCATCTTATCTGTCCATGACATTCATTCGTTTCCCATAATAGCATTATTATTGTTCACAATGTTGTTATTATTAGCAATCTTGGTTTCTATCCAAAGTAGAACCCTCTAGGCCCTGAGATTTGATCTTAGAAACATTATTCTCTCGACTTCTGTGTTCAAAACAGCATTGTTTTCCTCAATAGGATCTATATCATTATTGTCCGTGTCCTGATAAGTTTCATGGATGCAATGCAAAGGTGCATCTTCATTATTAGGTTCACCCAGACATGGCGAGGCTAATTCGATGGCAGAAAGAAGAACAAGGTCAGTCTTTAGGACAACAAAGGTATTGACAACCTGCATAACAGTATCAGCTTGTGGTTTGGGCTTCCATTTCTTCTTTGGGTCATCCATTTATTTTAGTCTTAGGCTCTTCCCTTTTATTTAAATAACAAGTCATTGGAAGATGACCAATGTTTCAACAAATACTGCAAAAAAGAAAAATAGGGTAAGTTTTCATAAACAATATCAATAAAAAATCTCATACCAATTTTTTCTACCATTGGGTTTTTAGGCAGCTTTGGGAGAGATAAATATCTACCAACACTCTAGCATAATGCCCTAATTTTCCATTGGCAGTAGCATTGTCAATACGCAAAGGAAGTCCACTCACAGAGGGTGTCCAAATTGACTTCTACTTGTGATGCCATTTTCAAATAACTCTGAAAGAACAATCCTGGCAACTAGCTTGATCGATAAGGGAGAGTGAATATCCACTTACCCTCATACACAAGGGAAGTTTAAGTAGTCAAAGCCATGTCATTTTTTGTTGTGAAAGTCTTGTCTTGCTAACCTATCAAACAGCTAGTAATAGAATCTTCTACTTCTTCCCTCATGTTAGGATCAAATATATCCTATTTAATAAAGAGAATGTGCAGTAACAGCCTGGGTGTTCTGCCCATCAATGATGATGACACTCATGCAGAGTAGATTAAGGTCTCTAACTTTTAGCGATATCATTATTAGACCTTATAAAACCTGTAAATGAGGTGTCTTGCCTTCTCCAACGGGCAAGTTAAGCACTTTCCATTAAAAAAAGAATTTTAAAATTAATAATCAGTATACTTAGGAACTTCGCATCATTTCACTACATCTAACCAAAGACCTTCATTCATATCTAAGCGAGAAAAGGATTCTCTTTTTAATTTTAAGTGCATCTCTAAATTCTAAAAGGCCTTTTTTAACTTATCCTTTGTGGTGTATCTCAAAGTTAATAGTTATCTAAAGATTATTCAATGTATAATCTCATTCACCTATTTACACCCTCTAGATATGATAATAAACCAATTAGCTACAGGCTGGTGACAAGTCCCCTTCTCTGAATGCCTGAAATTGTATAATACATGACGGAGTAACTGTCCCTAGAAACAAAGTGTTTAATCCTGCTACTTCTGCAGCTTCTACTGAGGGTTTAACCTATGAGGGATCTTCCTTCAACCTTTCTCTGTGTGATCTAGGTATAACGTTACAACAGGTGGATCTTGAAACCCTTAAACTGGCTTTTTCTCTTTTTAGTACTTCCTTAACAAAGATAATGATAACTCAATTCGCTCTCAAAGAAAGAACATAAGAAAGAAGACTGTGATAACATAGAATAATAAATCACATGTTCTTTTATTTCTTGAAGAAAGGAATCCTATCCATTAAAATCAACTAGAAAGGATATCCTTAACACATGTGTTTCAGTCTTATTTTGTCTGGTTCAGTATGACTAGGATTTTTCCTATTCTTGAAAGCTGAGAAGAAGATTCTTGAGATTGAAACCCCATTGAAATGAGATTCAACCTAACCCCGAGTTATTAGTTATTGATAATAGAAACCCTCTCCCCAGATGGATTTTGAATAGATAATGGTCTTATTTGTCAGCTAATCTTCTTGTACTTTTACATATCTTTTTTTATTTTATTAAAGTAACTTGACCTTATCAAGGCAATTTATGATCTATAGCTTTCCACTAATACTAAGGAAACTTACCTCCAAGCATATATTTTGGTAAAGGAACTATAATAGATGGTTCTACTTTAGCATTAACTGATCTGTAAACATTGATGACACTATAAGGAAATGGCAGGAAATCCCCTTATCATTTATCTTGATTTGCTTGCCTAACTATACAAATTGGAAGAGTTAGACTGATTTAATGAATAAATGGAAGAAGAAGCCTTTCTTCATAATATATTTTTTAATGTCCAAAATACTGTTAACATGATAAAGTCTTTACTCAGAGTAGTCACAAAGAGAAAGAAATAACTATTTTTATTGTATTTGAAAGTAGCATTCATTCTATCAATAGGATTAGTGCGGAAAGTATTTCTTTCATTTTACATTATAGGAGCGGAGGAAGACAATAAGCTCTTTTCTTGGGTTTAGCAATCAATAAAGTTTTTCACTCAAGCAAAATGAAAGAATCAATTAGTAATGTGCCCTTCTGCAAAGTTTACCACTCTAAGGATCATCCAGGCTTTCTAAAAAAGGTACCATATGTATGGATCCCCCTTTTATTCTTATTAGTGAGCTACGCACTCCATGAGCAGCTAATGGCATTGGTAGTATGATACCATAAACTTCTTAAGATTAGTGCATCTGGTATGCCAAAAAAGCCTAGTGACATGGTGGGTTGCTCAAATTGATCAATAAATAGGATTATCTCTCCTTTACATCTTATTCGTCAGTAATCTTTTTATTCTGACATGATGTACCGTCTCATGTAACAATCAGTCTTTCTTAATTTTCTGAGCAAGAAGCAAAACTACAAGAAAGATTGTTATTCTAAAAGGGAGATGGATTAGACTGGATTTTCCAGCAATCTCGAGTTAAAATTTCTTCTTATAGGAATTATTTTCCTCTATGTCTTGTACTTATTTCTTGTCCTCAAGGTGTACATAAAATGGCTAGACGTACTTATCAAGAATTACTAGTCTTTAGGGATTCCTCTTAAGTTTTTTTTACAGATAGGGTAATTTTGGAGCCCGTCTCTATTAAGGATGAGCGGGGTCAAGATGTCAAAGTCACCAAGTTCCTCATGGGAGATTTTGGGATTAGAAAGAAAGAATAGAATGAGAAGAAATAGAAATGGCACTCATGTTCTACATTTGATAAGGGTGTCGTAATAATTAGAAGCTTGATCTGCGGCCATTGCAGCTAAACTAACGGAGCAACGTGGAGGGGTTGTGATTTTTATTCAAAAAAGGAAGAGAGTGCCCCTCTCGATGTAGGCACTATGTGTCGAACCAAAACACCAAGTTGCGATCAGTAAAGTTTTAATCCTGATCTATATTTGGAGAAGGCTGGTTGAAGTCCAGCTCGCGATAAGGAAAAGGATTTGTGACTGGACCTTCCAAAGATCTAAGGTCGTTTCAAAACTTCCCAATCCACTACAACTCAGTAGAGTTTGTTCCTAAACATTTTAGCCGAGCTTTTACCTCCAATCTTATGTCCCTTTGCTAACAAACATGTCTAACACGAGGGTAATACTTTGTCAAGTTAATCTCTACAGGGTAATGTCTATACTAACCCTTAGTTGGAGGGGACGAGAAAGCATTGTTGGTCAAGTGGTAGGGCATCTTTGAAAGAAGGCTTTTGAATGAGGACAGTTGAGCCAAATAACTTGAGTACCAATAAGGTGAGTGTCTCTCATAGGAAGAAAATAGCTGGACTATATTGAGAGGAATGAAATAGCTCTTCAACGTTAGTAAGGGAGTGGCAGGTGACGAAGAGACAAGGAGTGAGACTATCAAGATTCCCTTAGTATGAGCTTTATTATTTAATTACTTTTTTATAGATAGCTTATAAAAATGAAAATATTCTCTTTCTTTGCCTTCACACACCACGTTGTGGTCTGGTTGGCTAGAGTGACGTATACCAAGGACAGAGATTGACAGACTATGTTGTACTAGGTGACGCTGCTTAGAGTGATAACTCTTAAGGGCACAGATTTCTTTCCTTTCCTTGCTTGGAAGTTCTCTATGGCTTTCCCTATTGATATTCAGCTCTACCCAATATAATGGTTGGGAAGGGCTTTACTAAGCATTAGATATGGGCTAACAGGTCATACCAGGATCAGTCTACGAGAAAAAAAATCAGGCATCAGGTACGCATATGGGAGGGAGAGAGCTTATTTTTGTTCCTAGCAACATAACATCTTTTCTTTGCTTTCCTACTGGGACATCAGATTATTCTTAAACTCGACCAGTGTTGGTAAAGATATTTTAGAGCCGAGTTAACCACAGAGGACGCAAAAGATGTTTAAGGAGTATTGAGTTTGCTAAGTGGGGTGAAGAGCACCTGTAGGAGGCTATGTTCAGTCTTTCAAAACCATTCAAACATCCTATTATGGTCAAGACAAACAGCCAAAGTTAACACGCATAAAAATAAGTGTTAAATACAGAATTTAATGGCTAACCAGAAGAATTATTTTTATTATGTCTACAGGATAATAACTTATCCAAAATCTAGAATAAATTGAATTAAAATGTAAGGGTTATGACCATTTAAAGTTAGCCAAAAACACAAAAAAAATGCATTTAGTGGCATTTCATGCATTCATTAGCAATTCATACATTCATTTGTATTTATTCATTGGTCTAAAGATGCATAACTATTTATAAGCCATCAGAGGACTCTTTATGAGAGAGGAAGGGACCAAATTAGTATCGTCTATAGATTTAGTCAAATGTGTATAACTCGAAGATCAAATTCCTTGTTTTATGCTTACTATCACCTAAATAAAGATAATTAAAATAAAATTCTAATGATTGCATATTATATTGATATTGATATATGTTTATATGGTACACTAGATATATGTTTGCTAGATAATTACTCGAATGTGAGTTGTTTATGCGACATGCAATGGTTACATCATTGCCACAGTTGCCTTTATTTGAAGTGTTTTGTTGTGATCGATGAATTGTATGAACCTGTTATGCAATTGTTCCATTGGTTTATTTGATGTTCTGCATTGTAATATTTAGAAAATGTCATGCCAAATTTTTTATAGTTAGTGAATACAATGGTAAATTTACAAAAGTTTAATGATACAGGATTTTACAATGGATGGTTGATTTGTTTTTTTTTCGCATGTTTATTTTAAATTTGCATATGTTATGTAACCTAAAATAGAACTATGATTTATTTCAAGCTATATTGATATATATTTAAGGTAAAAATAGGAAGAATATATAAATGATAAAGGTGGCAATAGGAAGAAGATATTAATGATAATAATGACAATAGAAGGAAAATATTACTGATAAAGGTGGCAATAGAAAGAAGATATAATGTTAAAGGGGGTAATAGGAAGAAGACTTAAATGTAAAAGGTGGTTATGGGAAGAAGTTATAAAAGATGGAAATAGAAATAAGAAATCAACAAACATGTTTGAATAATCATAGAAAATAATTTGGAATCATTCATTGTATATTTTTGTGTATGTGATTAAATTTGCATGTGTTTTATGAATTTAAAACTATGAAGGTTTTATTCATTAAGTGTGTGATTCGTTAAATTGATTTTACTTTTTAGGATAAGTACAGGGTTGACACGTGGAACAGCTAGCTAATTCCATAAGTTTTGCACAGGTTGGACAGCTGTACACCTTGGCAAACTTTTTGTATACATAGGTTTTTGTATAAATTTTTGTTGGGTTTTCTAACATGTTCTATAACTAATGGCATTAGAAAAACACTCAAGAACACATTAAAGACAACCAAGATCCTCACCAAAATTGAAGAAACACGTAGATTTATTCCTAGTCTATAACTAGTTGATAGAAAAATGTAAACTTTAAAGAAAAAGAACTCACATTGATGACTTCAATTTTGTGGGATACTACCTCAGAATTCTCTCATTGGGCGGCAAAATTCTCGCCCATTGAGGTGGAACTTGGCGTCCACGTAGACGCCAACGTGAACGGTTTGGGCGGGACCGTTGACACGTGGAAGTACCACGTTTTGCTTCCACGTCGACACGAAATGGAATCCACGTGGATGTCAACGCCAAAAGCATCTATAAATCTGTTTTCCCTCTCTCTCCTCTCATTTTCACCGCATTTTCCACTTCTCAATTTCGGTTTTCCTTTGGGTTTTCGGCTGCTAAGCATTTTTTGGTTCATCTTACAAAGTATGTGACTCTTCTTTTTATTATTATCGTAATTATATTATTGTTTTGTTATATTTGTTATGAGGTTGTTATTTATTTTAAAATTTAGGAATGAATTATTGTGTTTTATTGCTTTATTTAGTGAATTAATTGTTGTTGTGACTTAATGAATTTATTTTTGAATTAGTTTATAGTTATGCTTATTACGTTGTTTTAGTTTTATTATTTGCATTTACGAGTAAATAGATTTTTAGCAAATTAAATTAACTTTACTTAGTTAGATAAGACTTAAATTTTTTAAAGGATGTCTAGACGTAGGTCAGGGTAGATGGTAAAACATCCTATTCTAATTACCATATTAATCATGTATATTTTTAAACTTTTTCTCAACATTTGCATATAATTTAGTATCGATACTTATCATTCAAATTTTTCGTACTTCGAGTAACTTCATACCAATATATTCGATATCTCATTTATCGTTATTTCGTTATAATACCAGAATATGGATCGTATTAGTTAACACATCCATAGATTAAGCTTTGGGTTATGCTAATATGCTCTTTATTCTTTACTGAGCAAGTCCATAATTTATGTAGAACTGCTATATAACGACGATAACATAGACTCATATACTTATTACATTCCACCTACAATTCTATTTCAACAATATAACTAGTTTTCAGGCACACAGTAAGATAACATCATACACTGCAATCTCATATGACATATCACCTTTCCATATCACATATCATATCATATATCATATGAAAAACATAAACATGCTCATGTACCTTTTTAGTACGTTTTTGTTTTGCGTACCTGTTTCATTTGAATCGTTTCTACAATTCCCTTTTCATTTCATATATCACATATTGTAATCATGTAAGTACGCACATATATCATCATTTCGTTTCACTTTCCTTTTCGTTTCATTTTCACTTTCGAATAGATACGTGGATAGCATAATTGTATTCACTTATCTTCATTCATAAATAATCAAACCATATATGCAAAATCATTCATAATTCATTCATAGATAAATATATAACGATTCATTTTAATTTAACCGGATAGTCAGATATACTCACCTGTCAGCTGAACTATTCAGACTCGCGTCAACTCACGTCCCTTCCGACTCGGCTACGCTACCATCCTATAATATATATGAATCATTTAATAACATACAATCAATAATATACCTATATTTTCCATTATAACCATCAATTTATTGCATGCCATATCAATTTTGTTTACTTTGCTTCTCAATTTTATAAACCCTAGCAGAAACCCTAACCTTTTTCCTATCGTTACTCAAATTAGTAATAACTTAATATAACGTATTTCTAACCCAATTTCAAACTCAATTCTATCAATAATCACTAATTCTAGCTAGAATAAACTCAAAACAATTATCGTAAAACTCGTAAAAACTAACGAAAACTCTGAGTTTTACCTGTTCCACTTATACCACTGGGTTCCTAGCTCGAAACTATGATTGATTCGATGTCTCGAATCACTTTTCTCACTTAAATTCACCTCCTCTAACTGAATCTACCTCTTTTTTCTAACTAAGTCGCTCTCCCTATTCTCTGGTTTAAACTTTGAAAGTTCTGAGTTCTAAACGATTCGCGAAACCTCTAAAATACCCAAAATTAGTTAAGTATGCGTGGTGGGCATGGAACTACGTGTGGTCATGCACATCACTCATTTTTGGGCCTCCACCATGTGTACTTGGTTATTTTCATGGTTTTTCCTTTCTTTTGGCTACTTAACATCACCCTTTTACCACCCTTTTATAAACCATTCATTCATTTGTTTTTAACCATTTATTTTCGTCATTTTTATTATAAAACTCTTTAATTTTATTAAACATATTATTTAGAAGTTCAACTAAATGATTCTGAATAAGGATTTTACAAATCAACCCTCCTTAAAGAATTTCATCGTCGAAATTCACTTCTATGTTCTTTTTCTGTTCTCTATCCCATATGCTTCTATATGGATGTTTCTATCTATATATATGCATAAACGTATTAGAATAAAATGAACCTGTAAAAAGATGTGGATAGTCTTTTCGCTTTCTATCCTCTGTTTCCCATGTTGCTTCTTCCAGATTATGATGTTTACTGAAAACTTTAACCATCAAAATCTATTTGGTTTTTAGCTGTTTTGTTCTATGATCCACAATCTACACTAGATCTTCTTTATAGGTTGAGTTTTCTAATATCTGCAGTTTCGATTAAGGAATAACATGGGTAGGATCTGATATGACCCCCGAATTTAAATATCATACGCGTATACTTCCCTCCTACGAATGATACTTAAACCCGGAAATCAAAGTGTAATTTAAAATCAAATAAAATAACAATACAATTTAATAAAGGAAGGTTCGAACCATACAAACTCATTTTGCAAACATCTCTATACACATATATCGAAATATCTTTACAAAAGTTCACAGATTATAAAAGAAACTAGATTCCAAGTGAGTCCATTTTCAATTATAACCTTGTCAAAATACATATAATCAAATACAACAATTGTCATGTACAAAACAACCCTAATCCAAAACATATACCCTTCCCACCTTGACTCTTCTTTGTCAACTTCCAAAATTTTGAGCTTTGCACCTCGTCACGAGCAAAAGAAATCTTTCTAACGTCCTGCCGAACATTACATGCAAATAATTGCGTGAGTTATACTCAGTAAGCAACTTAACCACACATGGTCGGTTTCATTCGTATTCAAAATAATAATTTTTAAAATCACACAACCCAAATTAATAATATTCTTAAATATTGGAACACAATTATACACTTCAAACTTTATAATAATCATCCTTTAATGTACATAAGAAGAACAATTTTTCATGTTCTCATGTTAGAACGCGGGCTATTTCATTACTACGCGGGGTGGTTCCCGAGTACGTGGACTCGCCTCGACACCGCGTAGTTCAATAAAACAGTGCCATCCAGAAGTTTGATACAATACGCGGTGTCAAAGAAAACTA
>CANYCX010089437.1:0-10723 GCA_948193385.1 Breynia disticha f. nivosa
TAAGTCAAGTGTGTAAGGTAAATCCTGTGAGGTAATAGAAAGAGTTGGCCAAAATCCTAAGTGAGGAACTTAGGTAGTGGAGTAGGTGTTTGATCCGAACCACTTTATATCGAGTGTCGTTTATTTCTCTTTTCCGCAAAAATTCGAAAATCTTATTAGCTCTATTCAACCCCCCCTTCTACAGCTAATCTTTGTCCTACAGATTTTTCTCTTAGTAAAGCTTTGTCAATGCTAAATAATCTTGGTGTTTTTCAAAGTCAATTTTTGTAATGACAACTTAGTTATAGTGAGCTCAAGGCTAAGACAATGAAAACTAAAGGACTTAAGATTATAAAAATTCTTGAGAATTGAAAGAAAAGACAAAATCTAGGTGACGTCGAATGAACATGAATGTGTATTGGAGATGTTTCATTAAGAGAAATGTCCTGACCATCAAAAGATTGCATCATTGAAAAATATGTTATTGAATCTCATGTAAATGAGAGGTGTATTGGAGGTTCATGTTCTACTTCTAATTTTTTATTTTTTTTAAAAGCAGAATTGAAGGACGTGGTCCCACATAATGGAGAATTAAGTAATCGTCATGCATGTCCAACAAACTTTAAGTGAGAATGATTAAGACACGTTAGAAATGACCCGAAGAGTGAGAGTTACAAGAACTTTGACTTTTAAAAAATTAGTTTTGTACAAAAAGTTAATGAGCCAAGTTTAGATATTCCATTAAAAATTAAGGCTCTCTCTATAAAAGATCTGAGCTTGAAAACTCAAATGCTTGGTTCGGCAAAGCTGACGAATAAGTTCGTTTAAGTGTTCATGAACATGCTAGTTTAAGTGTTTGTAACTTATGAAGTTATACTCTTATATATATGTTTATATACTCTTATACAAGCTCATCAAAACTCGTGAACAATATTGTTTATGAGCTCGTAATAAACTTGTGAACATGCTCATTTAAAGGCTCCTTTAAGAAGCACGTCTTAGGCTCGTAAACAAAAATTCTTTTTAGGCTTGTAAATAGGCTTGTTAGCTCAAGAGCTTTAAATGACCTGAGCTTAAACAAGAATTTGGGTTCGACAAAAAACTCTACTTGATTGAAATTTTAATGATTCGAGCTTCAACATTTTAAAATTTGGCTCAGCTCAGTTTAATTACAGCCCTACCTACTCCACTTTTTCATCTTTCTATCTTGACTTGATTGAAAGAGAATTTCAATCAATCTTTCAAGAAATAATGACATTTATGTTAGAGTATAGACTACTAGATCTCTAATTTGTTAAGAGTATAATACTAGTTATTTGTAATTTAGAACATTTTGTATGAGAGTGTGATTATATTAAATGAGCATCATAACATAATGGGTAAAATTAATGTGTTAAATTTGCTAAGCCATGAAAATTAGGCAACTCATAAAGGTTGAGTGACCTAATTGAAATTTGACAACACATGAATGGTTGGGTTACGTAATTGAAAATGATGTATAAGTTAGATATAAATGGGCAACTATTAGTCAAACCTAATCTCATTGCTATCTATTATGTTAGCACATGGTGATGGTAATAGTGATAAAGAGAGGTAACATTTCTTTTGAGTATGATTGATTATGTAATAATCGTATAATTTTGGATTCCTCATATATGAGGATCATTAGTTTGCTCCTTATATAAATGAATCTCAAAGGATGAGATGATTGAAAGCATGAGGGTTGACACACGTCTTAAATGTAATTGATTGAGAAATCTAAAACATTTAAGTGATGCAAAGGGTTGAATAGTAGATGTTTATTGTAAAATGTACTCTTAAAGTGAAGTGGAGGTAAATGAAATTTGTCTCTCCTTAACATATTAAGATAAGTGATGGCACATGCCAACATATTCTTAAACATGTTTTCTATTGAAAAGTGATACTTACACTTCTTGTGGAAATATGGATAAGTCATATGTTTGACTTAACCATTACAAATCATGAGATGTATTTCCAGTGTCCTCTAACTTTAGTCTTATATGACTGAGAAACTAAGAGGAGCATCTTTATGTAAGTTACTGAGTTGTGCCTATGTGATAATACCGGTGACTAACAAAACTAGTAATCTTATTCTTATTGAAATAGGATACTAAAATGGGAAAGTGACTACGTAAATCACTTTAAAGACTACATCCTTTAAGGATTACTCCCATCCGAATGGGGATTTGAAGGAAGATGAGGAAAGATTGAGTAAAAGAGAGTTTTAACCATTTTTTTTGACATGACTATCTACCATGACCAACTTTGTTTTGTGCTCATAACTTTCTATTGCATCTACCTCTAGTGCAGCTGGTCTTGAACTTGAGTTGGAAGGAAGTTATTCCCAATAGGAGGCTAAAGTTTGTTACTCAAGTAGAATCTTTTGAGTTTGATCTTAATCTTAGTGGGAGTTCCTGAACAGTGGGAGTTCTTAACAAAAAAGGGCATTTTGAACAGTTCATAATTTTACAAAGAATTTTGGGAGTTTATCTCAATGGGATTATGAAAGAAAAGTAATGAAACTATTTTTTTATAAAGTCAAAATTCTTGTAACTCCCACTCTTTAGGTAATTTCTAATGTGTCTCAATCATTCTCACTTACAGTTTGTTGGACATCTATGAAGATTACTTAATTCTCCTTTATGTGGGCACCTCCTTAAATTCTTCATTTAAAAAAAATGAAAAATTAGACGTAGATCATGAAAATCCAATAAACTTCTCACTTGCGTGAGATTGAATAATGTATTCTTCAAAGGTGCAATCTTTTGATGGTCGAGGCATTTCTTTTAATGAAACGTCTCGATCACACATTCATGTTCATTCAACATCATTTATATTTCGTCTTTTCTTTCAATCCTGAAGAATTTTCATATTCTTACGTTCTTTATTATCCATAGTCTTAGTTTTGAACAAATCATAACTAAGTTGTAATTACAAAATTGACTTGAAAAATTGCCAAGATTCTTTAGCATTGACTAAGTGTTTGATAAGATAAAAATCAATCAAGTTGAATCGCTTCATCATCAAGATTGTTCGCCTAGAATTTGTATTAGGTTCATTTTGATATGCTACTAATTATTTGGCCAGGAATCAATAACAACTCCTTAGATAAAATTTTGTTTTAGTTGACTAAAACTAAATTTACTAAGTTTAGAGATCGCATAAGCACTTAGCTTTTGATCATTATGCATTTATGTATATTTAGGTGGTCAACATGTTGTGATTCTAAAATCCGATGATACATGAATAGATACTTAGTAATAGCATTTATTCTTGCATTTAGCAAGTCAATGCAGACAATGAAACACTTCTGTTTCACGACGCATAGTAAATAATGTCCAAGATACATTGAGAACTTGTTATATCCTTGAATTAAGGAACATCCTTAATTCAATGGCTTAAAAGCTTTTAGATTTTATTTTCAATCTTTGAGATTGTATTTTCTAGCTTGACCAAACACATTTGTCTAGCTCGAAACAAATCGACTTTGGTAGCAGTAATCATTATTTATTATATAATAAGTAATCATTGCAAAATAAATTGTGTATGTAAAACAAGAAAATTTAAAATAAGCAATACACAATTATTATTTTGTCCCTACTTTTTTGAACTTTAGGTTAGAATGAGTATAACTAAAGGATGCGACCTATATAAGAGCGTTACCACGTGTTAGAGGCTCACTCAGTCCTTTAGTTAAATCAAAGTTCAAAACAATAAATGCTCTAATTGTTTGGTTCTTAATCATTACTTATTAATGGCCTATGTTCATTATGTGTTTCCTTTAGTTGTTATATACTTAATGTTTACTAAGAAAATACCCCTAGACTAATCAATTAAGAAAATTAATTATTAAGGTGTATTATCATTTTGGCTAATTCAACAAACTAATTACGATTAATGAACATAGTGAGCCCAATAACTTTAAGAGTCTTAACCTAATTCAATGCATGATTCTGCCATTAGATTCAATTTATTTGCTGAATTATCCATTAAAAAAAGGTTTTCTCTATTGTTGGCTTAACAGCCAAAAGAGAGAAAAAAAAGCAAGTTATTTTCCATAGATAAAAAATGTTTTTTTATTGGAGTAACTGCATCTTCTCTTAGGAAACTAAGCTATTTAACTGTCTTCATATATAGGTGAACAAATTACCTATTGAATTCTTATGTGTAATACTTAATTACAGAGTAGATCCAAATATCTAACATATTTATTTAGTCTCGGTTCTACCCAAATCGTCATGGGGACCACTGATTCCAACTTTTTGTCCAAAATTTATAAAGTTACTGATCCTTTATAACTAATGTCTTCTATTTAGAGTGACACTTGATAACATATATCACTAGTGTTATTTTTTCAAAGTTAATATAAGACCTTTTGGGATTCCACCATTAACCATCATACCTGTTTGGATCTAATTTGAGAATATCACAATTAGTCCATTTGACTTTTCTAAACTTTACGAATTTTAGTGATATAAGTAATAATCACATTTTATCGAAAAAATTTAGATTGTTTCTTCTACTCGACGACTTGATCAAAAAATAAATCATATTAGTTGATTCATACAACTCTTGTATTAAACTTGTTTTTTTATCTCTCTAGTTTTAATTAATATCATATGCATGCGTTAATGTCACTTCAAACCCATCTTAGACATTAATTTACATGTTTTTAGAAATTATTGAATTCACGTAGAATTTAATTCCCATTATTTAAAATTTAAACTTGCATATTTTTTTGTTGCTTTGAACAAATCTTCTACATTAAATAACATACATTAGAGATATTATATAATTCTCGTAGAATTAATATATATTTTTTACATGTATTTAATATTTCGTCGAACTAATCTTAAATATCAATTTTTTCATGCCTTGAAAATTTCACAATTTAATGATACGTAATCATTTATTAATTGTAATAATATACAATTAATTTTAGATTTATACCAACACATTGTATTTTCAAAATTCGATAAAATAAATTTCGATACATAATTGAATCTATAAAATATTCTGAAAAAACACACAATTTTTTGGAAACACATTTTCACAAAATTTTTACATCAAACACATTGTATTTTTATTTTAACAAAATTCTTAATTAATGAAGAATTAATAATAATTATTTTCAAATACCGAAAAAATTACAAAACTTATACCAAAAAATCATAAATAATTAAAAATGGAAAATATAAAAATTTGGTCATCGAATGAATGCTCAAGCTCCAGAATCACCAGAAAACTCTCGAAGAGTGAATCCCATTCTGAGCTGAGAGTATGAGAACACCACAAATACTTTTTCCCAGTGGTGACACGTGTCAGATTTTGCTTGCGTGCAGGCAATGGTTCAACCTAGTTAGGTATAATTAGTTGGTTATCACCTTCCAATACACTCCCACTTTCCTTTTTCATAATTCCCTCTTTTAAACCTAACCATTTATCTATCTTTGCTTCAATCTCCCATACATTGTAACACCTAACCAATTTAACACTTAAAACACTTTCAATATACTCCAAAGAAACTTACCCAAGTGACAAAACGCAAGAAGAAACTTCTTTGTGCAAAATCACTACCTAGGTTTCCCCAAATTCGTCATTGTGCAGGGCAGCCTTTCTCCCAACAATTTTGAGTTCCTAACCCACAATTTAACATCAAGATTAGTCAATAATGGGTAGTAGGTGTTTCAAGCTTTCCAACGAGCCATCATTCGCTCTAATCAAAGCTAAATGGAAAGAGTTATGGGTGTTGGAAGTTAGGGTTTTGAGCAAAAATGAGATTGAAAAGAAAGGAAGGACATTTACCTCAATTAACCCCACAATCAATCCTTGGAACTCCCTTGCTTTAAAATTTCATGAAATTGGCTAGTGGAGAGGGATTTTTGGCTATGAAGGAAAGAAAGAGAGAGAGAGTAACGTGAGTGTGGTAAAGGAAGGGGAAGGATCGAAAGGTTTTTAGGGTTTGTCTTTGGCTTGGCCCACTCTTACTTTGCAATTCCCTTCCTAACTCAGCCCACACTAGTCCTGACCTTGATTTCTTGCAATTTATAATTTTCCCCAAATTCCCAATGTAAAAGAAAGCTCAACTCTAATCACTTAATTAATTACTAAAATAAGACGCAAAATATTTTTCCTCATTTTTGCTACGTATTTTATTTTAAATTTAAATAATAGAAATTTTGGGGCGTTATAAGGTCAAATAGGTGTCATAACATCCTCATTTAATTTGGATCATCATATCATTTTGCTAGAGTTCGTTCATCACCTTAGGGTTTAATTATCGATGGTGCCAAATTTAAATAGGCCTATAAGATTGCATAAAAAGCTAAGTTTGAAAAGGGTAAAATTGACATTTCCTTTTAGACGAATATTTGGGTCATTTTACGAACAAATATTTAAGGCAATAAAATGTGTATTATGGACAAAAATGTAGACCCAATAAAAGGGGATACAAGGCCATTTTAATAATAAGCTTTTAATTGGATTAAGTAACATATTATTACGATAAAATTTTAAGGGTTAAGACAAAAAAGCATAAATCACATGTATGGATATGTATTATCCTTAAAATGAGATTTATTCTTATCTTGCGTTATCCTATGTTGATTAGGATTAGGATTAGAGTTTAAATTCAATTAAAATTCAAATCCATTCCAAAATGTTTGAAGATAAAGATAAGAAGAAGTGTGGATAAAAATAAGGTTTATCATTCCTTAGAGTTCTCCACAAAATCTCCACTTTTTCTCATTTCTTCGTTATAATTGTGGCCTATATATAGGAGGAGTCTCTCCTCTTTTTCTTTACACTTTCTTGTCCAAAATTTTCAGCTTCCATAGGTGAGAAATTTGTTTCGTATTTTTCTTACTAACTCTCTTAATTGTCGTGGGTGTTCAAGAGCCAGCACCCAACCTTTTCCAAAGAGCTAGCCACATGTGTGTGAGCATAGAGGAAGGTGCATAAAGGAAGCTTCTTTATGGCACATTTTGGTTGATCTTGAAGGTTGTATGGACTGGCCTGCACATAGTAGTTACATTTTGGTTGATCAATAAATCTTTTTTATGTGGATTACAAGGTGCAAAACCCTAACTAGTTAACCTAGTTTACGTATACAATGCATGGATTCATGGGCAACGATTTTATCTGGTGGTTTGATTGTTGTTTTTCAAAGAAACCTACTGAATCAATAAGACATCAATCAATAGACTAAAACCTAATAATGGTATAAGATTTACCTTGCTTGAGTATACGTGTTTTGTAGCCTAAAACCCATGATACAATCGACCATACTTAATAAATTGATGCTAAAATTTTTGAAAATTCATTGCATGGGCTGTTTTGATTTGTTTTCATTAATTGGTGATCACATAGTTTCAAATCAAGATTACAAAATGACCTAGATAGTTTCTATGAGATTTAATGGTTGTTTTCATTTTTCCTTCTTGGCTAAAACCTATGATGATCGTTTGTGACTTCTTATGTGAAAACTTGCATTAGTATGAACTAGTTTTGGTCAATTGGACATGTGAACGTGTTAGTATGGTAAATTAGGATTAAAATCAACTTTCATAACTGAATTAGGATTTTTCAAGCGATTTAAAGGCCAACCTAAAAACCCTAGAGTATCCTAAACCCTAATGAATCGTAATTTGCATGTTTGTTACATGTTTTATTGTTCTATGACCTAGCCTTGTATGATAGGATATAAAAAAGATTTTAAATCAAATAAAATTGTGTTAGCATGTTTAATTGATGTTTGATACTGTAATCGAGAATGTTAATTATATAACGTCCTGGAAATTAAAGGAATTAAAATATATGAAAAATAGTGGAAAACGGGATCAAATCGGATCAATTTAGGTAAAAATTTGAAAATATAGTAGACAACACAAGCATGCGCACACCCTCGTGCTCATAGAGGATGATAAACACGACATCATGCTCATCCTGGAAAATCAGCATGCCCTCGTGTTCAATTTATTACAAAACGAGCTCATTCACGATTGAATAGAAGCACATGCTGAGAATACACGATACCCTCAGCATAACCCGTGCTCCAGGTTGTGTCGACTGGGACTTAATCGAACAGTTCTGTTTCTTAATTATTCGTTCACAAACAGAACCAAATCGAAGCAAAGCAAGCAAGTTAATTATGGAAACCCTAGAATCATTCTAGCAACTCAATTTGGTAGGAAGAAACTTAATTTTTACAAGAAATCAAACCTAGGTGTAATCTAAGGTAAGCTAAAAGGTTGATTTCATGTTTATGTGGAAGTTTGATTGTTGCTGAGATTGATGTGCTGAGGGTTAGATTGAGTATTAAAGAGTTGTGGTTAATGATTTCAATTAGGAAATGAGTAAAGGAATAAGTAATTAACAATTCCTTTTTGATTGTATTTGGCTAGGAGGATCTAGACGAGACTCATATCGAAGTTCGCGTCTGACGCCAACTTTGTAAAATAATCGAGGTAAGTGATTCTTACACTTACAATTCTTTCTACTTACGGATATGTGATTTCATAAGCATCCTTATGCTTATGATAGAATGATAAGTATTCTTATGAAAAATTGGATAAAGAATTATAAGCTTTAAAGCTTAACAATAAAAACAAAGTAAGAAATGCTCATAAGTATGTTCGACTGAACTTTATAAGCCTTATTTGATTCTTGCTTATGTGATTGATTATGAGCATGACTTGATTGAGATGGCATGATGAGATATTATGCTCGAAATGTTTCATGTGAGTATATATGTGCTTTTCTATGATTTGACTCTTAGGTGAGTCTGTATGATGAATTGAGAGTACATAAGGTACTTGTGATATACTGAGAATGTATATGAACTAAAGCACCTAAGCAATACTCAATGAACATAAGAACAAAATCATAATGATAAAGCTAGAAGCTCAACACGTCCATCGTGCTGACCAGTACGCCCACATGCTACTAAATAATCTTGGAAAGATTATGAGGACGTCCTTATGTTCATTAAAGCACGACCCGTGCCACCTGAATAAGATATGATCGAGCATGGCTCGTGTTCAGTTCAATACGACATGTTGACTGAGAAAATTAGTTCGTGCAAGATCTCATGCTCAATAGAGCACGAACCGTGCTAACTAGAAAATGTAACCTGAACACATCTCGTGTTCGTATAGACACTGTAACGTCTCAAAATTTTGATATAATTTAAAATTTCAAATAAATATATATAGAAAATGGGAATAATTTTTTTGTAAACCATTTAAATAAAATTCGGTGTAAGGAGAGTGAGGATAGATTTATGGAATTGTAAGTTAGGAAATATTAAGAATCAGAATTGGTGGAACCAAACGTAAAAACATATTTTGAAGTGAATAGCCAAAAAGGGCAAAACCGTCCAACCAAATAACATTTATAAGCGTAACTCTTCTCTCCTTTCCATATATACACATATCTCTCTACACCTTTTCTCTCCACACTCTTCTTCCATAGCTCAAAACCGTCACCACCATCGTTCTTCACGAAACCCTAGTGTTCGGGAGTTTCAAAATTAGTTGGTGATTTAATCTTGGTAAATATTTCTCCTCTCTTCCTTGTGAATCTCGTTTTTCCTAAAACCCTAGTTTTCCAACCATATATCTCTGTCATTTGAGCTTCGATTTGAGCAAATGATAGCTCGTTGGAAAGCTTAATATGTATACCACCTTGTAGTAACCATTTTTTTGTGTTAAATTATGTTTTAGGTGCCTGAAATTGACGATAGAAAACAACCCCTTCAAAGTGACGAATTTGGAGTTTTGTGCCCGACATTTCTTTCGTTTTTTGTCACTTTGTTAAGCTTCCTTAGAGTCCATTGAGTGAATTTAGAGTATCAATTTCATTGGGTGCTTTATGATGTGAGGGATTGAAGTAAGAGTAGGAAAAATGTCTTGGGTTTGGGAGAGGAAATCGAGAGTAAGGATGTTTGGAACATATTGGAGCGTAAGAATCATTTCAACAGACCTAAATAAACTTAGTGGAACAATTAGAACATTTATGAAGGTTGGTGTAAGTAGGTGAATAATTTAATGCGATAGTTAGGAAGAACATTAATGAGGCTAAGAAGAACATTAATGGTGGGGAGAGAGAAAGTAAAAAGAAAGTGAACTATATAACACATATACATATGATAATAATTAGTCTTTCATGGTTGTATCTTTACATACACATGTAATTGATATGATTTCCTAATATGTTTAATAGGAAACGTGAATCACGGTGAGGGAGGTTCTCAACCAAGTCGTTAGGCGTTACTTCCAAGGTAAGCAACATGAATGCAACTTTCCTTGGTTTGTATGTTTTCTTGTAGGATACGTATGTTGCTTGTGTGATTAAGTGTTGATATATGACTGTGAATCATGTTGATTTGATGCTAGATTGATGATTGTGTGGTCTGTAAGGGATTGATTTGGATGATGTAGTTTGGAATGTCCTATGTGATATGATGAGTGTATTCTTATGTTGTTGGCTATACTAAGGGTTGTGTTGAGATTGTTGATGGTTAAAGATTGAGCTACATATGATCATAAAGCATGGCATGAGTGGATTATTTGTGCATGACTTGAGTTGCATAGTTGCACATATTATTCATGCGTTAAGGCTCATAGGAAAAATAAAAAGGGCACTTAGTGTGCATAATGAGGGAGTGGTTATGGGCACTTAGTGTGCAATTTACAGGCACTTAGTGCTCAAAACAAAGGTATGG
>CANYCX010089469.1:0-15336 GCA_948193385.1 Breynia disticha f. nivosa
ATTATATCATAGTTGATCAAAGACCCAACCAAAGTATTGAATCCCAATGTATTGAGATCCTTTGATTCCATAATAGCGGTAACTTGTGAATCCCACTCCTTAGGTAGTGACCTAAGAATTTTCTTCACTTATTCACTATCACTCATGGATTTTCCCAAACTACTCAAGCCATTCATAATCTCACCAAATCGATCAAACATGGTGTTGATTGATTCTCCGTCCTTCATAGTGAACATGTCATACTCATGAAGCAACATGTTGCTCTTAGTTTCCCTCACTTGATTAGTTCCTTAATAAGTGACTCTTAGTCTATCCCACATATCTTTGGCACTTGTACAAGACCCCATTTGATTCTTCTCTTCGATAGAAAATGCACAAAGAATGAGCTTCATGGCTTTAGCAGTGATGTAGACCTTATCCCAATCTTCATCACTATAGTCAAGTTCATCCTTCAAGTCACCATTGTCATTTCTTGAAACATAAGGACCATGAATAATAACTTTCCAATACTTGATCCCTTCACACATGATGTGTATCTTCATATGGTTCTTCCAAGATGAGTAGTTAGTGCCATTGAAGACAGGAGGGCAGTTTTGATTCACCCCAAAGTCAACAAAGTTACCAAAATTTCCTTGTGCCATTTTTGGATCTTCTACTCAAGGATGCTAAGCCTTCAAAGATGAGCTCCAAGCTCTGATACCAATTGTAGGGTCCAAGAAACCTCTAGAAAGGGGGGGGGGATTGAATAGAGGTTTCAAGAATGGCTGAAATTTCAAAATTTTTCGTAAACAAAAATATTGGTGCAAAGAACAAATAAGGAGATACAAGATTTAGAGTGGTTTGGTGAAGAACACCTACTCCACTACCTAAGCTCTTACTTAGGATTTTCAACAATCCACTATATCACTTGTTACACTTGATTTTTGCCTCAAGAAGGGCTTACACAATCTGATTTTTAGCTCAAATCAAACCTTACACACTTAACTAGTTCACTCTAGAAGACTTTTTTAGGTGGAACACAAGAACACTTGAGAACACAAGAGAAAATTAAGAGCTCTAGGTTGAATAACAAAGATGAATGCTTGTGTTAACCTCTCTCTTCTCTCCTTGCTTCTATTTATATGTCCTCTCGTGTTTTTTTCCCATTGTAGTTTGTCATGCTTCACTTTAAGTTTCCTTTTCTAAGTCAACTCGTGCCATTGTCAGCCATTCCAGTCGACTGGTTTACTTTGCACTTGAGTATTTAAACCTTCCATTCGACTGGTAAAGTTCCCAGTCGATTGGTTTGCACTCCAGTGACTTCCAAATTTTGAAAAGCCCAACCTCCAGTCTGTCCTGCAAAACAAATAAGTCGATTAACAAACACATAAGTCGACTTACCTGCACTTGAATTCAAATTTGAAATCTCCAAAAAGTTGTCCTTTGATCTTCCCATGTCATTCTGAATATTTCTATTTTGTTTTGGCGGCAGAGGTCTGAACCAGTCAACTGGTTTCCTTCCCAATCGACTGGTTTGGGGCTGTGGTTCCCAAACTAGCCGTTGCTAACCTCCTTGTTGATTTTCCAAAACTCTAGTCGACTGATATCTATACCAGTCGACTGGTACCACGTAGATTTCCCTTACTTGACTGTTTTTCTCCTTACTCAAGTGTTTCCTCACTTAGTATTTGTCACCAACATTTATCTTCTCAAATTTCCCCTTTTCACCTACAAGCTACATTTATTAAATTCATAAAGTTTTCAATCATATGAAAACTTAGAACGGATTTGCATTGTTAACCACCTTTGGTCCAACATATAGATTTGATCCTGCACATGTTATTCTAGAGTCAGATGTACCGATTTCAAAAAACTACTTTATATGAAAAAAATAGTATATATAATAGATTACATGATCAAATAGTTGAGAAACAAATAAATTCCCATGTTAAAGTTCTATGGAAAAATCATGGCATAGAAGAGGCAATATGGGAGAAATAATATATGACAAACAAGAAATCATAATAAAATCCATTGAATAATGAAATGAATATCAGTTTATAGAAAGGAATTTTGAGGATGAAATTCTTTAAGTATGAGAATGACCGTATTGATGGGAATTGAAGAGCACGATGGTCGTGCTATTTTCCATTGTGAATGTGTAAATCAGCATATGTTGTGTCAAAATCAACACAACCTTATAGAAAAATGAGAAGGCGGTCGAATTGTATAACAACCCTATCCCGATAATCTATAATTCGTAAAATGAACACATAAATTAAGAATAAATGAAATATATTATGCTTTCAAATATGTTGGAATCATAATTCAGGTGAAAATGTATATGAAACAACGTTAAAAATGAACAAGTTAAATTCAGGTTCCAATATAGTGGGTGTACCACAGACATGGTGGTCGTGCTCTTAGAAAACTATGAGTATGTTTATGTCTAAGTATGAGCATAGTTGTGTTTTTGGAAAGTGTTGAGCACGATGTTCTAATTTCTATGGTGATCGTGTGGATCAGCACAGGCCATATAGAAATCAATATAGTCGTGTCGACCTAGTAGATTGCATAAACATGGGAAATATCAAGAAGGAGGCGGCAAGTTTCTCATTTAAAAAACAACACAACTTCTATTCATAACCCTAGCTTGAAAAATAGAAGAAAGAAAGAAAGAAAAACAACCTTCAAACTCTTTTCAAAAATACTCAAAACTGAAACCACAAAACATTCAATCATTGAAGGCATATAAGTGATAGTGGAGATTGTAATACTGGCAGAAAACAACTAAAATTTCTAAGATGAAACTGTGAATCAAGTTTTAAATTAAATATATACAGATTTTTAAAGTTAAGTACAAATTTTTGATTAAGATGGATTAAAAAGGGATTGAGAAGTAATAGGTTTAGATGCATATTTTGAAAATGAACATAAAAGATAATTTACTGCATGTGTATGTATAGTGATTTAGAATTTATTATATATATATATATATATAGCGAATATGATTATAAATGTTTTATAAGAGAAATGATCATATTAGTTTTGAGTTATTAAATATAAATCATTACGCACTGAGTTTGCAACTCATGAAATGTGCATTTTGTTTAAGCTTCAGATAGATATCTAGGAGCGATACTTTAGAGTTCACCAGCAGGTGGGTCAGCTGCAGCTCCTCAGTTGGTTCTCTTTCTACAAACTATACGTGATACATTTATAGATATTTGTATACATACATCTATATGATATGTGTACCACATGTTTATATGATATATGATAGAACTATACAAAGATGATCAAATGATAGATTAGGTTGATTTTCATGTTAATGATTAGTATATGTTTATTGTTTGATCTTGAGTATGTGTTATTTTCTTTAGAATTATGCTCAGTTGGTTTTAGGTTAATGTTGGATATATATATATATATATATATATATATATATATATATATATATATATATATATATACACACACACACAACATGATTCACATCGGTCATGCTTAATTGACACAGGCACGTGCTAAACATGAATAGGAGGCGTGATAGTAAAACAAAGGGTTGTGCCTATAAGACGTGTTACACTAACATGAGTCATGTTCCAGGCCGTGCCAGAGTTGTGATGTATATTTTTTTGTGTTAAAATGATTTATAATTGATAAATAAATAGTAGATAAAAAATATAAACAATAGAAATATAATATTGTATGAAAAAGCTTAAAAATATTCAGTTTTGATAAGTTAATTAAAATATTAATTAGACAATTAACTAGCTAATTAGTTTAGAGTGTTATAAATCATATTTCCCAAAATTTTGATTTCTTTGTGGAATATTAACAAACACATAGAAATAATAAGAACAAGCAAGGAAGAACACACACAATTTAGAGTAATTCGACTATAACTAGCCTACATCCACTACCTTAGTCTCCTAATTGAGGATTTTCAACCTAGCTTACTAAGTGTCACTTTTTAGCTAAGTGAGAACTCTTGTACAATAACATTTTAGCTAAGTGAGAACCTCTACAATCACTTTTTAGCTAAGTGAGAACTCTAACTTCACTTTTCTAGCTAAGTGAGAACTCTTACAATTTGCAATCTCAAATGCTAGACGATAATTAGCATCCCAACCTAGAAATTCTATACAATAGCAATTGCTAAACCAATCCAAATACAATGATTAAATGATAACCTTAACTATACCCTAATCAAATAATCAAAGTAGATCATCAACTCACTTATGTTGCACTTTTAGGGTTTCATTTGATTTCTTGATTTGAAGCTTGAATGTTTCTTATGAAGATCTCTTAGTTATAGCGTTGTTTTTGCTGCTTAAATACTCTCTTTTATGTTTACTAGCCGTTAAACAGATGAGTTGTCCATTTTTAATGTGTGTTACTCATGCATAACATTCATTACTTAAACTTGTTAATGTATATTACACAATGTAACCTGTGTTAACCAATTTGACAAAATCTAGGCAGAAGCAACCTAGAACTCATCTTGTTACTTGATAACATACATTACTACTCATTAAAAAACGTTACTGTTCTTTGTGCAGATCATTCTGAGAGTGTAGACTATCTGTGTACCATGCTAGAAGTATTTTGGATGAACTCACATCTTGATAACGTACGTGATGCTAAGTCAAACAGAAATAATTGGAAGTATGAGTCAAATTGTTATAACAATTGACTAAACATCCAGGTTCATACACACATAGATCAATTTTGGCATAATTTTCCCCTTTTTTTCCATAATAAGGTAACTCCCTCTAAGTATGTGACTTCCCCTTGCATTAACAATTAAAGGCATTATAACATTGGGAAGGAGTAACACACTAAGTGACATCAAAGAGGCAAAATGTCAATTAACATGCAAACAACATTAAGAGAAAGAATCATTTAACTTCCCTATATTGATAATCTATGATTAGTGAAATAAACATAAAAATTAAGAATAAATTAAATTTATTATGTTTATAATATGTTGGAATTATAATTCGGGGGGAAATGCATATAAAACAGAGTTAGAATTTGCATAGGTTGATTTAGGTTGTTAGCACTGTGGGCATGCTACCAACACGGTGGCCGTGCTCTTGGGAAGATTATGAGCACTGTGACGCCCAAAATGCAAATTTCATTTTCAAATAAAGTATAGAATTTTGGCAACCATTTTTTTCTTAAAAACAATAAGTTGCAAGAGAAGAAAGAGAAAACAAACTTGCACTATTTTGAAATCATTGACCCTTGTTTGGTCGTATACAAAGCATGCTATGAAATCGCAGAAGCTATGAAAAACAATTTACATTGAATGTTTATAAATCATATCTATACTAAGGTTTGTATAGATGTACAAAAAGCAATAAAGTCCAAAAAAACTAGGAGCCACGACCTTGCATTAACAATTAAAGGCATTATAACATTGGGAAGAGTAACACACTAATTGACATCAAAGAGGCAGAATGTCAATTAACATGAAAACAACATTAAGAGAAAGAATCATTTAACTTCCCTATGTTGATAATCTATGATTAGTGAAATAAACACAAAAATTAAGAATAAATTAAATTTATTATGTTTATAATATGTTGGAATTATAATTCAGGGGGAAATGTGTATAAAACAAAGTTAGAATTTGCATAAGTTGATTTAGGTTGTCAACACTGTGGGCATGCTACCAACACGGTGGCCGTGCTCTTGGGAAGATTATGAGCACTGTGACGCCCAAAATGCAAATTTCATTTTTGAATAAAGTATAGAATTTTGGCAACCATTTTTTTCTTAAAAACAATAAGTTCCAAGAGAAGAAAGAGAAAACAAACATGCACTATTTTTAAATCATTGACCCTTGTTTGGTCGTATACAAAACATGCTATGAAATCGCAGAAGCTATGAAAAACAAATTACATTGAATGTTTATAAATCATATCTATACTAAGGTTTGTATAGATGTACAAAAAGCAATAAAGTCCGAAAAAACTTGGAGCCACGACCTTGCCAAGAGTATCGCACTGCTAGCACTACCAAAATCTAGTGCCGCCGCAAAACTACTATTATTTTGCACAAATTACACAACATACATGCATGTGAGTATATAAATACCTAGTAAGTACACCTACAACACTTACCAAGGTAATTAATGCATAAGTACTTGTTGGTTGAGTGTTTTAGGTGTGATATTCTTTGGGGAGAATTTCCCTCTTTAGTTCATCACTATTCCATTTTGTACATTCATTTTCTTTCTACTGTTTATTGTACAGGAATGGTATGGGGAATGGTTTTTGTAAACTGTTTGCCAACCTGCTCTGGACCATTCATTCTTGTTGTGGGAGTGAAATGGTCTTGGATACAGTTTGGTTAAACCATTTCGTACTCCGTTCCAGCCTCCCTTAAAATCCTGGAAGTGAAACAGTTTTAGGAACGGTTTGGGTAAACCATCCTGGAATCCATTTTGCTCTTCCTAAAACTCCCTGGACAACATTCAACAACATACAAAGGTGAGTATTTAGAAATACTTGGTAAGCCATAATCCTATTGTTGTTAAGATGAGGTGCAGGGGAACCTTCGGCCAACATGGGCGTGCTCGTGGAACACGATGTCGTATTGGCTCCTAAGTTCCCTAATGGCTCACCGTTGCCATGTCAAATATATTTCTTTAGGTGGTTTATTTGGTAAGGAATTCATCCTAACTCATTAAATTATTTTAGATAGGTATTAATGAGTTATTTCAGGCCAAAGCTAGGTTTTTTGGGCAGGTAATTATAGGTTTACCCTTGCTTAACATTCACTGTTCTTTGTGCAGTTTCCAGGTCAAGAAAGTAACGTATATTATTCTATGGTAATGTACCTTATTTTCATAAAAAATGTACGTTACTTGCTCTGCTCTCTTGGACAGAAGCCTTAGACCAAATCAGTCATAAGACTAACGTGCGTTAATCCATACATTAACGGACATTATCTCAATCCAGAACACAAATCTCACACATTCAAGTCATTCCACATACATACACACTTTATACACTTTAAGGCACAACAAAACCATTCTCTTACACTCTTAACTAACCATTCCACACCCAACTCAATCAATTAACATTATACACATGATCAAAACACTCCATCATCGAGATCCAATTCACACACATATGCATCAACATAAACACTTCACCATCATTTCCATAATACATACACATAATCAAACCATTAAATTACTTAATTTCATCCATATATGTAATAATCCCATATAACAACCACCATTACCTCAAGATAACCATGAATGAATGCATTCATGATTATGCTAATGCAAACACACAAATGCATGCTCTAGAGCCTTTGACTTCGCAAGAGAGAGGCTCCTCTCAATCTTTGCTAATTTGGGCATAAACCCCTTTCTTTCATAATCAAGATAGACTTCACTCTCTTTTCGCATATGGGCCATATGCCCTTTTTTTGATAATCAAGAGAGACTCCACTCTTTTTGCATATAAATGCCATAATCCCCCTTATACTATGATAACACAAAATGATGAACATAGCCATATGACATGAGTGAATGAAATGATATAAATTTCTAAAGGCCCTTAGCCACACATTATCATAATTGAGCACATTGCATGAATCATGTCATCAAACCACTTACTTACACGTAAAATCATTCCACTCTTTACAACATGCATATCAAGTATGCACAATTCTTTATGACATAAATCATAACACATAGCCATATCACTCATACATAGCAATTCATAACAAACAAACTCCTAAGTAACTCACACAATCAATCCACTCATTTAATAGCACATTTTTGCATACATCTCACCAACATCCATCGTATCCAACATAACACAAAGCAATTCCTACAACTTCCAAGTATTCCACATAAGGACCATTCAAGCATACCATTCTTTTAAAAACACATTTCCACTATCATATGAACAAATGAAACATTTAGATTATAGATTGAACCAAGCCAAGGCAACACTACAATTGTAAGTGTCAAGTGCACTTACCTCGGGCTCTAAGAATCGATTCGTCGTTTGATCCCCAGTTCAGGTTCTGAATGTCAATACCTTTCTTCCCCTTGTCTTTCAATCCCTAGGTTGAAAAGGAATTGGTGGGAGAACAGATTCATTGTTAATCCACTGAAATTTAGGTGTTTGTTGGTTGGTTTGGTTGATGGAAGACTTTATGATTGTGGCTTTGAGGTTTTGGAAGAGTTTGGGAGTGTTTTGTAGAGTTGTGGCTAGTTTTAGTGTTTTTAGGTCTTTTAATGACATGTCTAGACTCCCGATAACTTATGTTTACTTTCAAATTAATGTACGTTAATCAAACTAAATATCTGGGAAGTTTGGTAAGAATAACGTACGTTATTCTTGCCAGTAACCTACGTTAATCCTAAATTTCCAGGTTCACGTACGTTATCCACCACATTAATGTACGTTAATGTGGTGCAGACTGTAGTACCTTCCATTTTCGGCCTTCTTTCGATCCCAAACATGCATATCCCTATACATACATGTTTCCAATTAATTCTAAGCATTATTCTAACATAACTTAAACCAAAACATCCTAACTCAAACCAACTTAACTTAAACCAAAATTTGGGCGTTACACCTCTCCCCCTTAAGAAATTTTATCTCCAAAATTTGAAACAAGTTAGGTTCTAACTCAAACCAACTTAACTTAAACCAAAACATCCTAACTCAAACTCTTAAATCCAAATACCCAACAAGGTTAAGAACATACCTCAACTTATAAGGTCTCGGGAAATAAATGTGGGTACTGCTCTTGCATATCGCTTTCGACCTCCCAAGTAGCCTCTTTAGGTGAGTGGAAACTCCACTTCACCTTCACCATCAGAATATCTCTACTGGCTCCTCCTCATAAGTGATATCATTAACAATCTCTAACTCTAGATGGCTAAACACATGGCTCGGGTCAAAACGGTACCTTCTCAACATCGAGACATGGAACAATTGTGAAGTCTGTATAACTCCTCCGGTAGCTGAAGCCAGTAAGCAAGTGGTCCAACCTTGTCAATGATCTCGTAAGGTCCCACATATCTTGGACACAACTTTCCTTTCTTCCCAAATCGGATCACAACCCCCCAGGGCAACACTCTCAAAAACACATTATCTCCAACCTCATATACTACCTCCCTGTGATGCCAATCAAAGTAACTCTTTTGGCGATCCTAGGCGGCCTGCATACACCTTTTTACCACCTTGTCGAGGGTTGGCTGCACTAACTCCGGTCTCTCTATCTCCTTTAGGCCCTCAACATCCAAATATGTTGGACTCCAGCACCTCCTCCCACATAATGCGTCATACGGTGCCATCTCGATGCTCGAGTAGTAACTGTTGTTGTAAGCAAACTCTATCAATAGCAAATGATCATCCCAGTTACCCCTGAACTCCAACACACACGCTCTTAACATGTCCTTTATCGTCTGGATAGTCCTCTCAAAGTGACCATCAGTCTGAGGATGGAATGCGGTGCTAAACTGTAATCTGGTGCCCATCGCATCCTGCAAAGTCCTCCAAAACTGAGAAGTGAATCGCAGATCTCTATCTAATACAATGGACATAGGCACACCATACAACTTCACTATCTCTGCAACATACAAGCTTCTCAACTTGTCTAAAGTGTCATCCTCTTGAATTGCCAAGAACAGTGCTAATTTCGTGAATATGTCTACTATAACCCACACAGCATCATTTTGCCTAAACGTCCTCGACAACCACATAATGAAGTCCATAGTAATCTTTTCCCATTTCCACTTAGGAATCTCCAAAGGCCTCAAATTTCCTGTTGAAGCTTGATGTTTTACCTTGATTTGTTGGCAAGGTAGACATCTAGCTACAAACTCGGCAATCTCGCTCTTCATATTACCCACCAATACATGTCTCTCATGTCTCTATACATCTTGGTGCTACTTTGTTGCACCGAGTACGGGGATGCATGTGCCTCTGTCATAAGAACCTCCTTAATCTCGACTAAGTCAGGAACACACAACTGTCCCCCGTAGTAAAGTACTCCATGATCATCTAATCTATGTGGGGTGGTTGCTTTCCCTTTCTCCAATTTCCTCTTTATCTTCATTAACTACTCATCCTCTTTCTGCCTCTTTGCTATCAATTCTCTCTTGTGGGGTCGAACCTGGATATTTTCTGACATCTCTCTTTTAACAACATCGACCTAAACCCTCAACTCCCTCAATGCAAATAATTACTCTACCCGATAAGTCACTGAATCCTCATCATCTCTACCTTTCCAGCTCAGTGCATCGACGACTACATTCGCCTTACCCGGGTGGTAGTCAATAGTGCAATTGTAATTCTTTAGGAGCTCTATCCATCTCCTCTATCTCAAGTTCAATTCCAGCTGAGTAGTAATATGTTTAAGGCTCTTGTGATTAGTGAAAATTTGAAAGGTTTCACGGTACAAGTAATGCCTCCACAACTTCAAGGCGTGAATGATAGCTGCTAGCTCCAAATCGTGGGTCAAGTAATTAACTTCATACTGCCTTAACCAACCTTTTTTCAACTCTTGGAAGCTCTCCTAATAATGCTCACTCCATATGAATGGCGTGTTTTTCTTCAACAGGTTAGTCATCGGTCTTGCCACCTTGGAGAAATCTGCTATGAATCTGCTATAATACCCTGCCAATCATAAGAAACTAGGCACTTCTGTCATATTCATAAGAGCCTCTCACTCTTGAACTGCTTTAATCTTACTTGGATTCGGCATCACACCCTCGGTCGACATCACATGCCCTAAAAATACCACTTCCTTCATCCAAAATTTGCACTTGTCGAACTTAGCATACAATTACTTTTCCTTAAGTATGTCCAGTACCTTCCTAAGATCTCCCTCGTGCTCCTGCCGGTCCTTGAAATAAACCAACACATCATTAATGAAAACGACCAAAAATCAATCCAAGTACATTTGGAACATCTTGTTCATTAATGCCATAAAGGCTGCCAGTGTGTTAGTCAACCCGAACGAAATCACTGTAAACTCAAAGCGGTCATACCGAGTCCTAAATGCGGTCTTGGGAGTGAAGCTCTCCTCCACTTGCAAATGCCAGTACCCTGATCTCAAATAAATCTTAGAGAACACAGTGGCTCCCCTCAACTGGTCTATCAAGTCATCAATCCTCTGCAGTGGATATTTGCTCTTTACAGTCAACTTATTTAGCTGCCAATAGTCTATACATAACTGCATGCTCCCATATTTCTTCTTAACAAACAACACCGGTGCGCCCCACAGAGACACGCTCGAGCAAATGAATCATTTCTCAAAGAGTTCTTCTAATTGTCTCTTCAATTCTTGAAACTCTACTGCTATCCTTCTGTATGGAGCTATCGAGATTTGTTCTGCCCCCAGTATTGTCCCAATCTCAAAGTCAACCACTCTCTGCAGTGGTAATTTCGGCAACTCATATGGGAATACCTCTGGGTAATTTCGACAAATCATATGGGAATACCTCGAACCCATCTCTAATTAACCTTGTAGCCGTCATTGCTGAAACCATGAAGGAAGGAATAATCTTCTGCTCTCCCACAATCAACACCCTCTTCTCGCCATCAACCTCTACCATCACTTCCTTAGCGTAACAATCCAACATAGCCTTGTTTTTGGACAACTAGTCCATGCCCAATATCATGCCAAAGTCTGTCATCCTCAACACTATCAGATCTGCAAAACAACTTAGCTCACTAATTTTCAACTCACTGCTTTTCATCACTTTGTCCACCATAAATATACCCCCTACTGGCATATACACTACTACAATGTATCCTAAAGACTCTACACTATTCCCAAGCTGCTCTACAACTGACTCACTCACAAAAGAATAGGTAGATCCAGGATCAATCAACACCAATGTATCAAGTGCAGAAATAGATATCGTACCAGTGATCACATCAGGATAGGCTGCCACCTTATCACATTTTATAGCATAAACACGTGCCTGAGATGGAGCTGTAGACTGAGAAGCTCCTCTGCCCATTGAGGTGGTACTCGTAGTCCTCACTCCTCCACCTAGGCCTCCGTCAGTATCAACATCTCCTCTATTATCACCACACTACTCTGCCCCGATATTGCTCTCCCCTCATCTCTGGCCTTTGCATAGGAATATCTAATCATATGTTCAGGCTTTTTCCAATAAAAACACAACTGAAGAGAGTCTCGACCAGTACGTCCTCTAAAACTCTGTTGTCGAGAAGCAGGTGTCTGTATGAGTGACTCCCCTTACTCCCAGATCCACTCCCCTATCTGCTACCTCCTCCACTAGTTTTTTTAGGAGGCATGTAGTCTGTCTTCTTCTGCTCTCTAGTGGTGCTGAACCCATCGGATCTCTTATGTCGTTTCCCCTCCATGCGGTCCTCTTCAGCCAAAAGCTCCTCGACCATCAAAGCCGTCTCTAAGATCGTCTGATAAGATGGTGGATTCATGGCAATACAGGTGAAGATATTAAACCGTAGTCCCCTCTTAAACCAGTCTGTCCATTGCTAAATAGTGGCAACATCCTCGGGTGCATAGTGGGAGAGTCGAGTGAACTGAGCCTCATACTCTGCAACTGTCATGTCCTTCTGATTTAACTCTAACAACTCTATCTTCTTCTTGTTGATTAGTGTGAAGGGGTGCATTTCTCAGTGAACTCTCTCTAAAATTCGCCCCAAGTAACTCTAAGAACTGAGCATCATTCTGAGTTTCGGGAATTGCCTCCAACCAATCCCATGCCCCTTTCTCCAATAGTGACGTAGTGTACCTCAGCTTCTGCTCGGGTGTGCATCTCATTCGACTAATGATCTACTCAGTGTGTTGAAGCCAATCCTCAGCCTCAATAAGGTCAGTGGTCCCCTCGAAAGGTTTGGTTCCCTACTTACGCACCTCCTCAAAATTCCTGTAAATGTTAAGGCCCTCTCCCTGCTGGCTTCCCTGCTGACCTCCATACCTACCCATCATCTACTGCATTATGGTTTGAAAGAACTGGGCATAAGCAGGGTCAAGGGGAGGTATAACACCAGGTATAGGTGGTTCTCCGTGTCATAGGACTGGTTCGTGCCCTTGGACTGACTCCTAGGACTTGGCGGCTGTCTCGTGTGATACATCATCTGTGGGATCAATCCTAACCAATCACCATTGAAAAATTTTTAGTTTAATGAAGTATGATTCAATGAAAACAATTTTCTAGCACAATCCACAGGGAATCTAATGCCTGCTCTAATACCACTAAATGTAAACCCCAAATTTGTTAACTTCATTTTCGAATAATTGTTGAAATTCGCACCATTTTTTTCTTTTTTTTCATTTTATTAGTCAACACAAAATCGTCCAAAGGAAATATATATAAGTAATGGCATAAATGCATTTCATTAAACCAGGCCAATGTTAGCCAAAATACAATTCAAGTGTGAAATATACAAAAACGAATAGTTTTGGTTTAAAAAAATGCATATGCCATCAACCTATACTATGAGGTGTATAGATGTACAAAATGAAAAATGTCTCAAAATCCACTGGGAGCCAACCTAACAGCGTGTATCACACCTCCTAGTGCCACCAAAATAACTGTCCCGATCACCAGCTACTGCACCTCCCTGTCACTATGCACAACATTCAACAACATAAAAAGGTGAGTATTTAGAAATACTCTGTAAACAATAATCCTATTGTTGAGATGAGGTGCAGGGGAACCTTCGGCCAACACGGACATGCTCGTTGAACACATTTATTCATGATGACTGCAAATGAAATGCTAATGCATTTTCAGGCAACATATGCCCCAAGGTCTCTCATCATTTTTGTACTAGAGAGCTCTCGCCCTCTTTACATGCAAGTGATCTCTCTCTCTTTTCATTGGGCTAATCCCCTCTTTTCACGATGACGGAGCTCTAACTCCTTAATTTTCCCTGGGCTAACCCCCTTTTCTTTTCAAGAAATATGGGCACTTGCCCCTTTTTATTTCATTGGGCTAATCCCCCTTTCCATTCATAGGAATAGAGCTTCTACTGCTTCCTTTCCATTTCATTGGGCTAATCCTCCTTTTTGATCCATCAATCATGAACATACACAATGCTCATGCAAATGATAATTTAAAATCCATCAACAATTAGATCAATGAAATGCCTATTATACACGATACCATACCATTAGGCATAATCACATGCCACATGTATTCATAATGAATACCGTACCATCAACTGCACAAACATACATTTTTTGAGTTTTTACTCGTCACCATGACATGGCTTAAGGCAACACTTACATGCAAAAAATTCACACATAATCAAAAACACACATTTCATTTTCGAGTAATTCTGTAACACATTGCATTCTAATTTCACAATTTAGCTTATCACAACCCAAACATCATAATTTACATTCCTACTTATTCCATGCGAAATCACACAAGCACAATCATTGATATTTAATCGAACTCAAGTTAGACATTTTATTAATTCGATGTACTTTCATCATTTCTTTCATCGCAAATCACACTATAATGCCATCCCATACAAATAATTGATCGCTACGATCAAATAAGCATTCTTAATAGCCACACAATTACATTCAACAGTTCATCACAAAATCATCCTGTTGGATCAATGGTGGTAAACATTAAGATCCTCATTGTTTTTTGATAATGTGTGAAATAATGAAATTGATAAAGATTGATCTTAGGATTGACAAAGTGTTTAAAATCAAAGGAATATTCATCAAAGTGTGTTGGAGAAGTCCAATTGGAGCTTTGAGCTTAATTGAACAAAAGCTGAAAATCAACATTTTACTTGAGGAAAATGAAAAACAGTCAAGTAGCAGATCCATTAGTCGACTAGTGTTTGGATAAGTCGACTGGTGTGCTGGAAAATCAAAACGAGAAGAATGTAACGGCTATTTCTGAGTGTACAGGTTGAGACAGTCGACTGACAAATGTACCAGTCGACTAGTGAAGATAGTGGACAGCTCATGTGAGCCACAAATCCTAAAAATATGGTAAGGAATCATACCTTTGACCTTAAAACAAGGGGCATGTTTAGTGGAATGTTTGAAGAAAGTTGGACAGAATATTTTGAGTCACTAAACCAGAAATTATGGATGGGAATTATACTTTTGACCTAAAAATCAGGGATATGACTTTTGAATTTCAAAAGGCAAGATGTATAGGTTCACAAGTCGACTGGCAGGTGAAACCAGTCGACTGGTAAGTATTCTAGTCGACTTAAACAGTACGCGGTGAAGGAACAAAACTGCGTTCTTCAAATTGACACTGCGTTATGACCTGGAGCAGGTTTGGTGATAAACCAGTCGACTGGTGTTTGAGTAAGTCGACTGGTGTGTGGTTTT
>CANYCX010089990.1:0-15467 GCA_948193385.1 Breynia disticha f. nivosa
TTATGCTTGGTTTCTTGTATGAATGTTGAGGTTTATGCTTAATTAAATTCATTGTGATTGATTGTTGTCTATTTGATTGTTCTTAAATGAAAAGATAATTGATGAGGCAATTGTGATAGGTTGTTGTTAGTAACTTTAAACTGGAATTGCGAAAGCCGAGGTTTAGAGCTATCTATACTTAATTGCATTTGCTTGTTGGTTATCTGTTGTAAAGAACCTAAACCGGAATTGCGAAAGCTGAGGCTTAGGGAGGCTAATCAAATAGTGTTAATGTTCAACTGGATAGAAATATACCATTTGGGTGTTAATGTGTTCAATGATATGCTTGCAGGCTTAACGACCTTACTTAATTTAATGTATCACGAAAGTAGAACATTAATTGAATTAAGGATACAATTTTGAGCATCTCGAAAGGGACTCTTAATTAAGGATAGTGCGAGAACACCAACAATAACCTCAACCAAATTCAGGAACCAAACATTAGTCTATTGAACTCTAGGAAAATCCGACATCTTTATCTATTGTTTTAAATTTTAAATTTCACTTGCATTATATCTCAATTGTGTAAAACTCCACAACTATTCATGTTTGTTATGTTTTTACATTTATTTATTAGCAGCAAATCAATTTAAATACACTGTTCCCTGTGAGATTCGATCTCGGAGGGTATATTTCCGTGGTAAAACTACACCGATGTAGTACGCTTGCTAAAATCCGGTCAATAATCAATTTGTATGCAAATCCATTTTTAAAAATAAAGTGCATATAGATGTACAAAAGTGGGTGATCAAGTATAACCCTCAAAATTAGACTAAGGAGCGAATTTGAACTGTCGTTGTATCACCTCCTAAGTCTGCCAAAAGAGAGCCCTGACCCCATCTACTATCGCTCTGTACAATCATGACAAAACACACATGCACGTGAGTAACTAAATACCTAGTAAGTACACCTACCTACACTTACTAGGGTAGTTAATACTTAAGTACTCATTGGTGAAATGTTTTAAGTGTTTTAGAGATTAAGGATATGGAATTTATCCTACATTATCTAATTCAATATACATTAATGTATTATCCAAAAAAAGGGAAAAACACCCTAACAACTTATATTTCATCATTCATTAGTGTGCTTTTCCATGGTAAAGAACTCTAAAGCCTAGTTATACCTAGTTTCCATACCTTAGATCGATTATCGATGCATCTTGCTTCTAAATAACTACCTATTTTACACTGTTTAATAAATGGGAACAGTCTTGGGAACCATTTAGGTAACCCATTTTCCAACTCGTTCTACCTTCTTCAAAGCTCTTTGAAAGTGAAATGATTTAAAAAACTGTTTATGTGACAAATTTTAGAAATGTCATTTTCAAAAGACCTTGAATTTTGCACCATTTGTTTCAAAACAATTAAGTTAAGAGAAAAATCCATGGAAGTACAGTTACAAAACATTAAAGAAAGACCAATGTTAGTCATACGCGAAAACGAGTTTTAATGCGAAAGCAATGGAAATGTTTTGCATGCAGTGTTTGTAAATTTCGAATACACTACAGTGGTGTAAACATATAACATACCATAGCCCCAAAACTGGGAGCTTGACCTTCAGTATCGTACTGATTACCATCGCCGATCATGTAGTCCTGTCACTAAAACCTGTCGCTCTACACAACTGTAATGCCCTAAAAATGATTACAATTAAGTTAAATGCAATAGGATTAAAACTGGATATAAGTTGATGGAAAATCTATTGAGAATTGTAGCAGCAGTAGATGAGCACAGACTCTGCACGGGCGTGCCACTAGGGCGTGCTAATCTCTGCTGGAAAGTGTTGGCACGAGTTGTGGGCACGAGCTGTGCCAAGACTGTGCTAGAAATTTTAAGTCACAACTCATTGGCAAGAGACGTGTCAGGATCATGTTGGAAATGCGTGTCATGACCTTATGGTACGCCCGTGTTGAGTTCATGCCCGACTGTTGACTCAAAACAGAGAAACGCGAGACCTTCACCCATTTTATGCAAAGGTCAGCAGAAACCTTAACCACCATTACCTTCATCACTTCCAAACCCCAAACCCTCATTCCACACCTATAAATCAGTAACCTTGTAGAGGAAAAACATAACCGAGATGATCCTAGGGAGTGCTGCGATTTGTCAGAGAGGTAAGAGCTAATTTTGATGAAATGTAGGTGCTAAAGATTGAGTTTTCTATGAAGGGGTTTATGAGGTTTTTTATAATATTCATAATAGTACGTGTGTTAACTTCGTATTATGAAAAGAGAGAAAAAGGTGGATGTTAAGGTTTGCTAAATTGGGGGTTTGTGAGAAAATAAGAATGAGAGTATGAAATTGAGTTTAATTATGCTGGGTAATAAGTTAAGTGTGATTGAATGTGAAAAGATATTGATATTCAGAACCCGAATCGAGGATCGGGCGACGAATTGGAGCTTAGGGCTCGAGGTAAGTGCATTTCAACACTTACTAAAACAAGTTTTGCCTTTGTATGGTTTAAATGATGTGAGGTTGATTTAAATTTGACATGAGTTATGTTGATTGTTTATGTGTTGGATGAAATTGGTGTAGTGAGTGATTTTTCACACTTACATTTGCTATGTTAGCGTTTGTTTGATTAAATGGATGATTTAGATGTTTTATCTTGGCATATGATAGTGAAAATGTATTCCTAAGAGAATATTGTCCTTGAAATCCAATTATGTAAAATGGATGAAAGTTGTATGTGTGTGATTGGTATGCCTTGAGTGAGTTATTAAATTAGGAGGATGAAATGTGAGATGATGAATTGGTTACGCGCGTGAAGAGGTGTTATGAATTATGAATTGTGTAATCTAAGTGTGGTTTGGTTGATATGTGAATAAGGACTTGGATGACATGATTCCTGTATTATGCTCATTTATGATTACATGTGGCTAAAGGCCTTTGGGAAATGGATTGTGTTGCATTCATTTCATGTCATGTGACAATGTAGGAGCATCATTGCATGAGATATTTGTATAAGGTGGCTTACGGACTATATGCGCAAAAGATGAGTGAACTCTCTCTTTAAATGAAAACAGGGGGTTTTTGCCCAATATGGGCAACAAAGCAGAGATCGAGTGAAGTCTTTCTCTTGCTAAGTTTAAGGCAAAGATCGAGTGAAGTCTCTTTCCTGCGAATTTTAAGGCTCAGGAGCATGCATTGTGTGTTCACATAAACATAAGCATGATTACATTCATTCATTGTCATGGTGACTTGATTGTGGGTGTCATTATGGAATATGGATAAAAGTAAGATGATAATGGTCGATGCTCGAGAAATACGTGAATAAATGCGATGTTATGAATATGATATTCCATGTGTTATGAATGAGAATAATGTGTATGCTATTTGAATTGATTTAAGAAAGCTAGGTAACTTGTGTGATTTTTAATGTTGAAATCTGTAGGTCAGCAAGAAGGCGTGCTGCACAGCACGACCTCATATTTTGATCGTGTTGACGGGTAGGATTTCGTGTTAAACTTCTATCCAAATTTAAAAATAGATGACATGACATCGTGCCAATTTGGCATAAGCTGTACAAGAGGCTGTTGTTCTGGGTAGGAAGAGAACAGAGGTCGTGCTCATTAGGAACAATAGTGCTCCTTGGAAAAATTATGTAATTTAATTTAAGAAAGAAAAATATAGTGTTTGACATGGCAACAATGTGCCATAGGGAATTTAGGCATGATGCAGCTCTGTGTCTACGAGCACACCTGTGTTGGCCGAAGGTTTCCCTACATTTTCAGCATAATAACTATAAGGATTCACTTACTGAGTATTTTGTATTCACCTTTGTTTGCTGTGTTAATGTGTGTGGAGCGACAGTAGCGAGGTGCGGGACTTCTATTTTGGACGGAGCTAGGACGTGTGATACTCGCAGCTAGGTCGACTCCTACATGAATTTTGGATAGCATACATGTTTGCATTTTGTACATCTATACATCATATATTGTAGATCATTGGCTCATGTATTGTTTAAATCAAAAACCATACGCTTCCGCATACCTGACACTTTATTTGTATTGGGCTTAGTTTAATGAAATGCATGCTTGCCACTCTTTATATATTTCTTCGTGTGAATGTTTTTCGTATTGAGTATTGATTTTAAAAAGAAAAAATAGTGTGAAAATCAACATTTATTAAAAGATGAATTTATCAAAAATTTGGGTTCACATCTAGTGGTATTAGAGCAGGGATTAGATTCCCTGCGGACTGAACCCTATAACTGTTTTCATTGCAACATTTTCATGAAACTAAAACTTTTCATATGGTGATTTTGGTAGGATGGAGCCCATAGACGACATGTCACACGAGGTTATCACTGAGTCTCAAGAGTCCGTGCTGGGGTAAGGACCAGCCCCAGGACATAGAGCACTGCCTGCACCCAGTGCTATGCCACTGTTTGTCCCAGCCTATGCCCAGCTTTACCATACTATGTTACAGAAGATGTTAGGTAGGTAGGGAGGCCAGCAGGGAGGCCTATAGAGAGGCCAGTAGGGAGGTCCGTCGGGAGGTCAGTGGGGGAAGGGCCTCAATATTGAGAGGAATTTCTTCTAGTTGTACAAGCAGGGTGCCAAATCTTTTGACGGGACCATTGACCCTACTGAGGCTGAGGATTGGCTTCGACACACAGAGCGGATCCTTAACCGATTGAGGTGCACAATCGAGCAAAAGTTGAGGTACACTACCTCACTACTAGAGATAGGAGCATGTGATTTGTGGGAGGCAGTCCCCGGGAGTCAGAGTGATCGTCTTACACTAATTTGGGCTAACTTCTAGAGAGAGTTTGTTGAGAAATATACCCCTCTACACTACCATCGTAAGAAGAAGATAGCGTTCTTAGAGCTGAAGTAGGAGGGGATGACTGTCACTGAGTTTGAGGCCCAGTTTACTCGCCTCTCCCACTATGCACCTGGTGATGTTACCACTGACCAGCAGCATAGAGGCCGATTTGAGAGAGGATTGTGGTTTAATATCTGCACTCGCATTGGTATGAAGCCATCATCTTATCTGATGCTTTTGGAGATGACTTTGAGGGATGTGGAGCTGTTGGCAGAGGAGGATCGCCTGAAGGGAAAGCGACACAAGAGATATCGTGGTTCTAGTGCCACTGAAGAGTAGAGGCAGACAGAGTTTAGGCCTCCTAAGAGTACTAGCGGATGAGGCAGCAAACAAAGGAGTGGATATGGGAGTTGGGGAAGCCATTCCTATAGACCCCCTGCTTCTGGACAGTAGAGTGCTGGAGGACATACTGGTGGGGATTCTTGTCTGTTGTGTGTTTATTGCAATAAGCCCAAAAATATGGCTAGATATTGCTATGCAAAGGCCAGAGATGAGGGGAGAACAATACCAGGGCAAAGTAGTGGGGTAGATAACAGAGGGGATACTACTACCAGTAGAGGTCGAGGTAGAGGAAGGAGGAGCATGAGTACTACTGCAGGAGGCGGAGGAGCTTCACAGTCTGCAGCTGCATCTTAGGCACGTGTGTACGCTATGACACGTGCTGAGGCGGCAGCCAATCCTAATGTTATCACTGGTACGATATCTGTTTATGCATTTGATACTTTTTTGTTGATTGACATGGGATCCACTTGTTGCTTTGTGAGTGAGTCAGTCATAGAGCAAATTGGGAGTAGTGTAGAGTCTTTGGGTTATGTTGTAGCGGTATCGATGCCAGCTGGAGGTATAGTCATGGTAGACAAATTGCTAAAGAATTGTGAGCCAAAGATTGGGGAGTTGAGCTATATTGCATATTTGATAGTGTTGAGGATGACTTACTTCAGGGTGATATTGGGTATTGAGTGGTTCTCTAGAAACAAAGTTGTAATAGACTGCTATGCGAAGGAGGTGGTGGTAGAGGTTGATGGCGAGAAGAGGGTTTCGCTTGTAGGCGAACAGAGGGTTATACCTTCCTGTTTGGTTTCTGCAGCGATGGCTGCAAGATTAATTAGGGATGGGTTCGAGGCTTATCTAGCATGCGTGACAGACTTGGAACAAAAAAAATTAGGAGTTAGGGATGTGGATATAGTGAGAGAGTATGCAGAGGTATTCCCAGATGAGTCGTCGGGTTTATCCCTGTAGGGAGAGGTTGATTTTGAGATTGAGACGGTGCTGGGAGCATCACCACTCTCGATAGCTCCGCATCAGATGGTCGTAGTAGAGTTGTAAGAACTAAAGAGGCAGTTGGAAGAGCTTCTGGAGTAAGGTTTCATCTAGCTTAGTATGTCGCCATGGGGTGCACCGGTATTGTTTGTGAAGAAAAAGGATGGGAGTACAAGACAATGTATAGACTACCTGAAGCTGCATAAATTCACTGTGAAGAACAAATATCCATTGTCGAGGATCGATGATTTAATAAACAAGTTGAGGGGAGCCACAATGTTTTTTAAGATTGATTTAAGATCAGGGTATTGGTAGTTGCAAGTGGAGTAAATCTCCATTCTTAAGACCGCGTTTAGGACTCGTTATGGTCATTTGGAGTTCACAGTGATGCCGTTTGGGTTGACTAACACGCCGACAGGGTTCATAGGTTTGACGAATAAGATCTTTTAGCCATACTTGGATCAGTTTGTAATGGTGTTTATAGACGAAGTGTTAGTTTACTCCCTGGACCGGATGGAGCACGAGAAACATTGGTTTACTCCCTGGACTGAATAGAGCACGAGAAATATCTTAGAGAGGTGTTAGAGATACTTAGGGAAAAGCAGTTGTATTCTAAATTTGAGAAGTGCAAGTTCTAGATGAAGGAAGTTATATTTCTGGGGCATGTTATCTCGGCCGAGGGTGTGATGTCAGATCCCAATAAGATTAAGGTTGTTTAGAAGTGGGAGGCTCTTAGGAATGTAACTGAGGTACATAGTTGTTTGGGATTTACAGGTTATTATCGGAGGTTCATAGCTGATTTCTCTAAGGTGGCGAGGCTGATGACTAATCTTCTAACGAAGAACACTCTGTTCATTTGGAATGAGCGTTGTAAGGAGAGCTTTCAGGAGTTGAAAAACAGGTTGGTGGAGGCCCTAATGTTAGTATTACCGACAGATGGTGGAGGATTTATAGTGTACACTGACACTTATAAAGTGGGACTTGGAGGAGTTTTGATGCAAAATGGGAAGGTAATTGCTTACACTTTTTGATATATGAGGTAACATGAGGTTAATTACCCGACCTACGATTTGAAGCTAGCAGCTATTATTCATGCCTTGAAGGTGTGGAGGCACTACTTATGCAGTGAAACTTTCCAAAGTCTCACCGATCACAAGAGCCTGAAATACATTACAACGCAACGAGAGTTGAACTTGAGACAGAGGAGGTGGATTAAACTTCAAAAGGATTATGACTGCGCGATTGATTACCACCCGGGTAAGACGAATGTAGTCACTGATGCGTTGATTTAGAAGGGTAGAGAGGATGAGGATTCTATGACTTATCAGGTAGAGTCACTATTTACACTGAGGGAGTTAAGAGTGGAGCTTGATGTTATTCAGGGGGAGATGTTAGCAAACATTCAGGATCGACCCTAGATGCGAGATTTGATAGCAGAAAAGAAAAAAGAGAACGAGCAATTGATGAAAGTAAAGAGAAAAGTGGAGAAAGGTAAATTGACTACCCTGCACAGATTAGATGATGAGAATGCTCTATTATGGGGAACGTCTGTGTTCTCGATATAGCTGAGGTAAAAGAGGTCATAATGCTTGAGTCACATTCTTCCCACTTTCAGTGCATCCGGGCAGCACTAAGATGTATAGAGATATGAGGGAAATCAAGGCAGAACATGAAGCTCCAACAAGGACATTGAATATGAAGAGAGAGATTACTGAGTTCATAGCTCGATGTCTGCCTTGCTAGCAAATCAAGGCAGAACATGAAGCTCTAACAGGGAAATTGAGGCATTTAGAAATTCTTGAGTGGAAATGGGAAAAGATTACGATGGACTTTATTATGGCGTTGTCAAGGATGTTGATGCGACATGATGCCGTGTGGGTTATAGTAGACAGATTGACGAAATCTGCACACTTCTTAGCGATTCGATAGAATGACACTTTGGACAAGATGGCGAGCTTGTATGTGGCAGAGATAGTGAGGTTGGATGGTGTGCTTGTATATATTGTATCGGATAGAGATCGACGATTGAATTCTCAGTTTTAGAGGAGTTTACAGGATGCAATGGGCACCAAAATGAGGTTCAGCACTGCATTCCATCCTTAGACTGATGGTCAATCTGAAAGGACTATCCAGACCATAGAGGACATGTTGAGAACGTGTGAGCTAGGGTTCAGGGTAACTGGGATGATCACTTGCCGTTGATAGAGTTTTCCTACAACAACAGTTACCACTCGAGTATTGGGATGGCGTCTTATGAGGTATTGTATAGGAGGAGGTGCCGAAGTCTAGCTTATTAGGATATTGAGGGCCTACGGTAGATAGAGGGACTGGAGTTAGTGCACCAGACCCTCGAGAAAGTGAATGTGGTAAAGAGGTGTATGCAGATCGCTTAGGATTGTCAGAAGAGTCACTTTGATCGGCATCATAAAGAGGTGACATATGAGGTTGGAGATAGGGTATTTCTGTGAGTCCAAGATATGTGGGACCTTACGAGATCATTGAGAAGGTTGGACCTCTTTCGTACTGACTGTAGCTACCGGAGGAGTTGTCTAGACTTCATAATGTATTCCATGTCTTGATGTTGAGGAGGTACCGTTCTGACCCGAGTCACATGCTTACTACATCGGATTCGGAGGTTTTATAGAATCTCACTTAGGAGGAGGCGTCAATGGAGATATTGGATGGATAGATATGAAAGTTGAGGAATTGAGAGATTATGATGTAAAGCTGAAGTCGAGCTTTTACTCACCTAAGGAGGTTACTTGGGAGGTGGAGAGCGACATTCAGGAGCGGTACCCACATTTCTTTCTCGAGTCTTGAGGATTTGAAGTATGTTATTGACCTTGTTGTGTGTTTACGTTTAAGTGTTGAGCTAGGATGTTTAGTTTAAGTTGAGTGCTTTGAGTTGAAACTCTAACTTGTTTTAAATTTCAGGGACGAAATTTCTTAAGGGGGAGAGCTGTAATGCCCCGAAAATGATTATAAATAAGTTAAATGAAGTAGGATTAAAGCTGGATATAAGTTGATGGAAAATCTTCTTAGAATTATAGCAGCAGCAGATGAGCACGGACTCTGCATGGGCGTGCCACTAGGGCGTGCTCATCTCTGCTGGAAAGTGTTGGCCCGAGTTGTGGGCACGAGCCATGCCAGGACCGTGCAAGAATATTCAGGCATGACTCATTGGCACAAGACATGCTGGGATTGTGTTAGAGATGCAGGCCATGACCTCATGGCATGATCCGTGGCGAGCTCGTGCTCGACTTCTGGCTCAAAACCAAGAAACGCGAGACCTTCACCCATTTCACACAAAGGTCAGCAGAAAACCTAACCAACATTACCTTCATCACTTCCAAATCCAAACCCTCATTCCACACCTAGAAATCAGTCACCTTGCGGAGGAAAAACATAACCGCGATGAGTCCTAGGGAGTGCTGCAATTTGTCAGAGAGGTAAGTGTCGATTTTTATGAAATGTAGGTGTTAAAGAGTGAGTTTTTTATGAAGGGATTTGTGAGATTTTGTATAATATTCGTAATAGTATGTATGTTAGCTTTGTATTATGAAAAGAGAGAAAAAGGTGGATGTTAGGGTTTGGTAAATTGAGGGTTTGTGAGAAAATAAGATTGAGAGTATGAAATTGAGTTTCACTATAGTGGGTAATAAGTTAAGTGTAATTAAATATGTGTAGGTATTGATATTCGGAACCCAAATCGGGGATCGGACGACGAATTGGAGCTTGGGGCCCGAGGTAAGTGCATTTTAACGCTTACCAAAGTTTTGATTTGTATGGTTTAAATGATGTGAGGTTGATTGGAATTTGACATGAGTTGTGTTGATTGTTTATATGTTGGATGAAATTGGTGTAGTAAGTGCTTTTCGACACTTACATTTGCTATATTAGCCTTTGTTTGGTTAAATGGATGATTTAAATGTTTTATCTTGGCATGTGATAGTGAAAATGTATTCTTAGGAGAATATTGTGCTTAAAATGGAATTATGTAAAATGGATGAAAGTTGTATGTGCGTGATTGGTATGCCTTGAGTGAGTTATTAAATTGAGAGCATGGAATGTGAGATGATGAATTGGTTATACACGTGAAGAGGTGTTATGATTTATGAGTTGTGTGAAATAAATGTGGATTGGTTGATATGTGAATAAGGACTTGGATGACATGATTCATGCATTATGCTTATTTATGATTACATGTGGCTAAAGGCCTTTGGGAAATGGATTGCATTGCATTCATTTCATTTCATATGACAACGTAGGAGCATCATCGCATGAGATATTTGTATAAGGTGGCTTATGGCCCATATGCGCAAAAGATGAGTGAATTCTCTCTTTAAATGAAAATAAGAGCTTTTTGCCCAATATGTGTAAAGAAGCAGAGATCGAGTGAAGTCTCTCTCTTGCTAAGTTTAAGGCAGATATCGAGTGAAGTCTCTCTCCTGCGAATTTTAAGGCTCAGGAGCATGCATTGTGTGTTCGCATAAACATAAGCATGATTGCATTCATTCATTGTCATTGTGACTTGATTGTGGGTGTCATTATTGAATATTGAGAATATAGATAAAAGTAAGATTGATAATGGTTAATGCTCAAGAAATAAGTGAATAAATGGTATGTTATGACTGTGATATGCCATGTGTTATGAATGAGAATGATGTGTATGTTATTTGAATTGATTTAAGAAAGCTAGGGTAACTTATGTGATTTTTAATGTGGAAATCTTTAGGTCAGCACGAAGGCGTGCTGCAAAGCATGACCTCGTGTCTGGATTGTGTTGACAGGCAGGATCTCGTGTTGAGCTTAGGTCCATATTTAAAAATAGATGACATGACATCGTGCCAATTTGGTACGAGCCGTGCCAGAGGCTATTGTTCTGGACAAGAAGAGCACGGAAGTCATGCTCATTAGGCACGATCGTGCTCCTCGGAAAAATTATGTAATTTAATTTAAGAAAGAAAATATTGTGTTTGACATCGCAATAACGTGCAATAGGGAATTTATGCGCGATGCGGCTTTGTGTCTACGAGCACACCCGTGTTGGCCGAAGGTTTCCCTGCGCATTCAGCATAACAACTATAAGGATTCACTTACTGAGTATTTCATACTCACCTTTGTTTTGCTGTGTTGATGTGTGCAGAGAGACACTAGCGAGGTGCAGGACTTTTATTTTGGGCAGAGCTAGGACGTGTGATACTCACAGCTAGGTTGGCTCCTACAGGATTTTTGGATAGCACACATTTTCGCATTTTGTGCATATATACATCATATAGTATAGATCATTGGCTCATGCATTGTTTAAACCGAAAACCATACGCTTCCACATACATGACACTTTATTTGTATTGGGCTCGGTTTAATGAAATGCATTCTTGCAACTTTTTATATATTTCTTCGTGTGAATGTTTTCCGTATTGAGTATTGATTTTAAAAAGTAAAAAACAGTACGAAAATCAACATTTATTCAAAAATGAATTTATCAAATTTGGGTTCACAAAAATATTCAACACGTACAAAGGTGAGTATATAAAATACTTAGTAAGTGCATCCCTAGTATTGTTAAGATGAGGTGTAGGGGAACTTTTGGCCAACACGGGTGTGCTCGTGGAACAAAATGTCGTATTCGCGCCTATATTCCCTAATGGCTCACCATTGCCATCTCAAGTACATAGCTTCAGGTGGTTTATTTTCTAAGGAATTAATCCTAAAACCTTAGTTTACTTTAGATATGCATTAGTATGTTATTCGGGCAAAAACTATGCTTCTGGGCAAAAATAACGTATGTTAACCCTAGCTAACGTACGTTATGCTTCCATCCTTTTGCAGGTCATGTATAACGTATGCCACAATATGACTAAAGTAGGTTTACTGCAAATAACATACGTTATTTCCTACTATAACGTACGTTAATGCAACTCAGAACTAATATGCACATATTTAAGTCATCTTTCCTACATAAACATTCCATACAAGACTTAGGCATATCAAACAACCTTCCTAATCACTTATACAACCATTTGATATGCACAAATCACAACAAATGACCTTTAAACACATAACTAAAACACTTCATCAAGATCAAATCCACATTCATAAACATCAATATACACATCTTTCATCATTTCCATAACTCATACACATAAACCAACAATCACCATACCTATGTTCATACATTTACATAATAATCTAAGTAACAAATACCATTTGAACACATACATCGAGCCACTCAATTCATGATCATATTCAAACCACCATTCCACATTCAATCATAACAACACATATGTTCATTGACCCTTTAAGCATACCAAAGAAGCATAATAATCATCAATACTAAAGATGAATGAAGCATTCGAGAAAATGCCAATGCAAACACACAATGAATGCTCCAAAGCTTTAAACTTTGCAAGAGAGAGACTCCACTCGATCTCTGCTACTTTGGGCAAAAAACACTTGTTTTCATATAAGGAGAGACTCCACTCTCTTTACGCATATGGGCTATAAGCCCCCTTATACTACGATCACACACAATGATGCTCATACATAGCCACATGACACGAATAAATGAAATGTAATACATTTCCAAAGGCCCTTAGCCACACATTATCGTAATTGAGCACATTGCGTGAATCATGTCATCAAACCACTTATTCACATGTAAAACCATTCCACTCTTTACATCATACATGTTAAGTATACTCAAATCCTTCTATCACATAAATCATAACACACAACCATATCATTCATACATAACATTTCATATAACCATACAATATTATACCCAATCTATACAACTCATTCAATAACAGATATCTCGCTCAAACACAAGTCAAATCTCTTATCATAACCAACACGTATTCATTTCCATGCAATCAACAACATGTATACATAATGAATGCAAATGTAATGCTATTGCATTTCCTCACACATATATGTGCTATAGAGCCTTAAACTTCGTAAGAGAGAGACTCCACTCTCTTGTGATTGTGGGAAAAAACCCCTTTCTCACAATTTAAGAGAGACACCACTCTCTTCTCAACACAATTTGGCTAATCTATGCGACTGTGGGCAAAAACCCCTTTCTCACAATGTAAGAGAGATGCCACTCTCTTCTTACAATGTTGGGCTAATCCCCTATTTTTTTCTTTTATTTGAGCATATCCCGACATCAAGCTCTCACTCGGCATAAACATAACATCAAGAGTCAAGCTCTTGTGTTCTCAAATATTGGGCTAATTCCCCATTTTTCATGATAAGGAGAAAGTCCACTCTCTTTTCTCATGTGAGCCACAAACTCCTTTTTTGTCTCAATGCATGAACATAAAATGTGCTCATGCCAACACAACAATGATATGTATGAATGTAACTCCATGTATTTCCAAATTTCATCTGAAATTTCCATAATGGCACATGCACATGAATGTTCCACCATAATCATCCATATCACAAATATAAGACAAACATTCTTATAACGGCCAACTCATGGCATAAACTAAACATAAACATTTGTAACTCATATGAGTTCATCAACATAACCAATAAAGAACATTCACAACGTGCGTATGGATACTCAAACATAATTCATTATAAACTTCATGCTTATATTCATACACATTTATCATATCATTCATAAAATGCTAACTTGTGGCAAGAAACAACCACCACAAGTCACAAGTCAAGCACATCAAGTTTGTTCCACCACTAACTCATGAACACATCTCTTTTCATACTTACTTACTTTTAAGCAACTCACCAATTATGTTCAATTTCACCAACAAAACATTTCCATAGTATCTTATCATCATCATTAACAATCGAAAACAACTCAACAAGCACCATTTATAACTCCTAAAATTCTAAGCAAACCGTACAAGGCATAAGTCTCTTTACACAACTTACACTTAAACCAATCTTACAACATTGATCAAACCATCAAGATAACAACACTTTACTATCATCTTTTAGCATTTACAACATACCAATCACAATCCACACAATTTATAAGTAATCCATACCAATTTCTAATCAAATGAAGAATAATGTATGTTAGTGCCACATTACCGTACGTTAATGTGGTACAGAGTGCACTCTCTTTCCTTTTTGACCCTCTTTTGATCCCCGACATATATTTTTCCATATACAGTTTCTTCCCACTTCATTTAAACATTATTCCAACATATATTGGACAATTTTCCAACAAAAAATGATCATTTTTTCCAGAGCATTACATTTTACACAAACCATTCCCTAAATTGTTTTGTCCTTTCTAAAATTCTGTGGAAGTGAAACAGTTTGGGAAACAATTTACATAAACTTTTCTTGTAATGCCCTTTATTCTACGTTTATTTTAGGAATTTAACATAATGTTTAATAAAAATGTGAATCAAATTTTCACAAAATATTCTAAGTAATAATAGGTGGAGAGTGTAGGACGTAGTGGGAATTAAAAATCGGATGAGTTTAAGTTAATCGGGAAAGAGAAAAACTGAGAGTTAAGTGTATTGGCTGATTCGGGGGAAAAATCGTCAAAAACCGAAACTATATATATACCTTCATGTGCCTATCTCTCTCATTATTCCCTCAAATCCCGTTTTTCTCTCTCTCCTCACCATTTTCAAAGCCGAAAACCCAAAGAATCGTCAATCTTCATCGAATTTTGGCATTTGGGAGTTATATAATCAATTTGAACTCTCAATTTGGTAAGATTTCTGTCGTAAATCTTGCAAATCACGTTTTTATTAATGTCCTAACTTTCCGATTCTATATTTCATTCATTTTAGCTCCGAATTAAGCGAAATAGAGCTTGTTGGAAATGTTAAGATGTGTTGTAACCATTAGTATCTTATTTTGAAGTTAAATCATGGTTTTGGTAGTTGAAATCAATGTTTTTAGATGAAAGGTTAAAAGTGACGAGTTTGGAATTTGTAACCCTAAGTTCGGTTTGAAGTATGGTTGCTAGGGTTAACTTCAATGGACTCTAGTGAGGCATAATTTATGGACAATTTGATTGGGTCTTTAATGATGTAGGAATATTAAATGAGTAAAGAAAATGGTTTAGGAATACGGGAAAGAAATTGGAAGAAATCGGAGTTAGATTATCTGTTGGATAGTTGAATTCATAAAAATATACCTAAGTGAAGTTAATAAGTAAGTTGGAGATGGTTGGTATTAACAGAAGAATGAAATTAAATGAAGGGTAGGTGGAGGTTAGTTAAGGAGGAAAGAGAGATGAGAAAGAATTTATAATAAAATGTACCTAAACATCATAGCATCGTTCATTTATCATTAGCAAAGATTGTATACATGTATACGTAATTAACATGAACCTTAATT
>CANYCX010090109.1:0-30348 GCA_948193385.1 Breynia disticha f. nivosa
TGTACATGTGTGGCATATGTTGTGCTTGTATGAATGGTTATATGGAAAAAAGAATATGTCGCTTTAATGTTAAATGCGTACATGATGGTGTGCATGGATTGAATGGATGAATGGGGAGCTATGTGGATAATTGTTGAAATGCCATGTGATATGTTAAATGAATGGTAATGATGTTTGTTGTTGAGGTTTATGGATGGATGACAATTGAATTTAGATTGTTTAGCATGGCATGAATTGGTTGCTGAGTGCATAATTATTTCATGGAATATGCACATAACATTCATGCATTTGGGGCTCATAGGTGGGCAAATAAAATGACTAAAAGGGCTCATAAGTGGGCAAGTGTCTATTGACACTAAAATGAAAAAAAAGGCTCATAAGTGAGCAAAAATGGGGTAGTGGTTATGGGCTCCTAGGGGAGCAAAATTGCGGGTAGTATCTATCCAATGCTACACTGTGGCATAGTGGTAAAAATCTCGGGACACATTAGTGTGTACGAGTGTGTCAAGAATTATGGGCGCATAAATGTGCAATTGATATAAATCCAAAATATTATAGCCGATACTCTCGGCCGACGAGACTCATTTGCAAACGTCGAATTGGGGCACTAAGGTGCCAATAAAAATGAGTTTGATATGGGATCATGAGTGATCATGCTAAGGAATGCATTAGTTGGCATGTATTTCCATTTCCATCATGTTGCATAAATGTGCATGATTACATTTGAATGGATGAATGAAGTGAATTGATAACATGTTCATGTGTGGGTTGTGGATATGTGAAATGTTTTGGGAATAGAATTGGTTAAGGATGATGTGGTATGCCTTTATGCTTGATATGGGTTGAGTGTGGTTGCCATTTGCTTAAGATAATGAGGAGAGATTGTTGATGCCATGTTATGTGTAGTGTGATCATGTGGAATTGGTCATTTATATGTTTGATATGGTCGAGTTTTCAAGAGCAAAATGTGGTATGAATTTGTGGATATAATTACTTAAAACTTGCTTGTGAAGTGTGGGTGTTAATGAGGTTGCTTGGTGTGTGAAATACTAAGTGTTTAATGCTGAAAATGAAGTGCCACGAACATGAATCAGGGAGTCATGAACGTGAAACCCCTTCTGATGCCACTTCCTTCAATGAAAAAGGAGTGTCACAAATGTGACACTACTTTTGGAATGCAAATGTGTGTATCCAAGTGAAAGATAAGAGTATATTAAAATTAAGTGGTAGTCGAATTTGCCTTTTAATTTTAATTGAGAAAGGGAAAACTGAAATACCCCTTCAAAAGTAGGGTGATGGTGCGCGAGCGTGCCAGGAAATTACAGTATTTCCAAACTGAAGGAATATAGGAACAAAGTTGTTAGAAATTAATATTGCGCTCGTAATTCTTGATTTATATTTCAAACTATTATAGCGAAATAACAAAGGGGACTTTATCATTTCAAAAGTCCTTGAATTAATGATGACAAAACAAATTACCAATAACAATGCTAGCAAAACATGAAATAAATTGTAGAGGAATTGAAATTGATTTGCTTGGATTTAGAGTCGATTGCTGATAAGTTTGGTCGGTTATTTGTCTAAACCACCTAACCTATCACCTTTGGTGGTTGGGTAAATAGTCAATCACCAACCTATCCACTTTATTAGTGTATCCACCCAAACCTAACTACTAAATAATGATTCAATTTAGTCGGTTTGAGTGGTTAACCAAAAAGAAAAAATTAAAGAAAGAATTAGTTTGAAAAATTATTATATTAAAAGTACAACTTTGATGGGTGTCGAATCCACCAAACAAATTCCTGTTCCCAAATTCTGTAGATCATGGTAAGCAGGGTCGTATTCATAGGGATCGGTTCAGTTCTGATTAATTGTTGGAAACGCAAAGGCTAAGATCAAGTAGAATAATTCGATAATAGTAAGAAAATACCGTAAATAAAACAAGAACGAGAATAACGAAATAGCAATATTACTAAAAGCCAAGCTCCAGTAAATATCCATCTTATTTGGTAATTCAATCATGGATCACAAGAAATAAATTAAGAGTTTATTGCAGACAAGTTATAATTCTCGACAAATGCCAAAAAAATCAATCTTTACTTAACTAGTCGGTAATTCCGGGACACCCCTGCAAACTACTCTCTAATTGAATCAATAATCTCTAGGACACCCTAATAGGTTCAATTCATCAATAGCATTAATAATTATAAAGACCTTGTCCAAACCAACAAATCCTGACACCCGCAACTCATTCAAGTAAGTTCATCTCAATCGATCAATGGCGCACCATTAATTTGTCACTAATGTCAGAACACTCAATAAAACTACTAAGCATTAACTGACAGACTAATACTATGTTATCAACTCAACAGACCACATCAAATCAACAACACTAAATCAAACACAGGATAGAGGTAAATGCATTAATAATATTAATAGAAATAGGTTCAGAATCTCATGAAAAATACCAGAGTAAGACTTTAAAATATCGAAACTAGAGAGGGTCTAGTTGCTCATAGCGACAAACATTCTACAATAATAATAATAACCCACAGAATTGAAAACAACGACTTGCTAAGTTCTGTTCTTGACAACTTCCGAGAGAAAAACTGTTCTAAACTTGTTACAAAACTTAGTTAATAAAAACCTAAATCCTCTTCTATTCATGCGGATCAGGAGCTCACACTTGGAGGAATCAATAATACGTACTTTATGTTCGGCGTGCGTTCTTCACTACGCGTGGTAGTAGCAACCACGCATAGTCTTCAATCCACTGCGCACTGGTCACTGCTTCTTAGCAACAAAAGCTAGTCAATCTTCCTTCAAGCTTTTTCAGTACAATCTTCGAGCTAAAGCATCCAAAATGGCATCGACGGAAACTTGAGACATGAAACACAAAATGCAACTAATTCAAACGATAAAACGTGCAACGCATGCTAAACAGAGACAATTTAAAGGCTAAATACATGCATGAAATGCAACCTAACAAATTACCCACACTTAAAACCATATTTGTCCTCAAACATGTATCAGGTTAAAACCAAGGAAATAGTCCAGTTTTCTCAATCAATTCCTTCTCAATCATTGCTCAAACAACTCACAATAATGTGCAATCAAACCTTAAAAAAGAGCAAAACCATCGCAATGATGGCCGACTCATCAAATAGACAAGTCTTCACACCGATAGGGCCTCCTCTAGAGCAATAAAATGACACCCTCACAAGTTTTGCTCAATCTCTCAATTAGTGTATAGAGGTGCAGTGTTTTCACTCAACCAATCAACAAAAATTCTGACATTCAATCAATTTCAACTAGTTCAATAACTCAAAAAATTAAATAACCAATCAAAGAGGGGTTTCATAGGCTTGTAACGTGGCTAAGGGGTTTAAACAACAATCAAACCACATTATGCAAGTAATGAATTTAGCACAAAAGCACAAAACATGGTGTACCTGATCGGGTGTCAACCGGTCAAAAATAAAGTACCTGTGCAACAACTAAATACGAGTATAATAATGAGAACATGGTCGATCCACAGAGACCAAAGAAAATTTAATTATCTGCCGAGTACTAAAATAAAGAAAATATGTTTGTTTGATTAATGAAATAGAATTGAGAAAAGATAAAATTGCAAGAATATTGGGAATGCAAAATTAAGACAGAAAATAATTATGACAAAAATCTAGTCAAGGTACTTCTCCATACAATCCTGACAGTTGATCATAGACACAAAAAATAGTAATTGAATATTGCAATAGGCAAAGTTATAGTCATCGGTGATGCACTCAAATGACCAATCTTTCCTAAGTTCGTTGATAGTTCCGGGACGCCTGCAAACTATTTCTCTAACCGCTAAACAATCCCCGGAACGTCCTGCAGGATTTAATCTATGGCAGCATTAAGAATTAGAAAGACGTTTGTCCTAGCCAATAATACGAGAAATGTCGTGAATTATTTAAACTAGATTATTTAATTCCCCGACATTGAAAGTTGCCCAACCACATATATTCAAGTCAGTCGCTACCAATATCAGAGATAATGAGAACAACTCAATTACTCGTAACTAGCAATATATTACTTCAATTAATTAATCAATGGGCCCTTATCAATCAATTAATCAAGGCAATAATAAAAGAACTATGGACAGAAATTAAATAAATAATGAAATAATTCATTAATAATGAAGAACAATAGTCTCACATTGTCTAGGATTGAATATCAAATGTACCTTAACCAGAATAGAGGTTTAGTTACCCATAAAAATTGGAATAACAAAACATGGTGTAGAGTTGCTTATCAATCCTCCAAAAATCTTCTAAGAAGCTGTCTAAAAGAAGAAGAAGAAGAAGAAGCCTAATTCTCCTAAAAAGTGTTTTTATATGGTCTCTTGAAAACCTAATACCAATTTTGGCCTTTCTAAAAAATATGCTAAAAATACATAACACAATGTCCTCCAACCATTAGTCACGAGTCCTATTTGCCCAATAACTCTGTCTTTAAGGCCCGGACATCTAGCACGCGGCCCAATGCAAAATCTCTGAACAGTGAATTACGACATGGCCATGTTGTAATCTGTCGTCAACTCCAAAACAATACCAAAATCCATCATCTTTTGCTCCTTCAACTAAAACATTCAAAAACACAAATGCAACATAAAAACATACAAAATCAACATTTAAACATGCAAATCTATGCCTAATATGACCTAAAACTATGCATGAAAATGCAACTAATCAAAACACCCCACACTTAAACAATGTTTGTCCTCAAGCATTAAGTAAATCTAAACAATAGAAAACTAAATTTCCAACCATCCTTTTTACCCCCACATACAGTTCATCCAAATTGACATGCACCGAAATCTCAACAAACAACACAAAGCAGCCCAAGCCACTGGCAACTCCAAAGTAATCATAATCACACCTCACGAATTTCACGATAGAAAGAATTTTCATGTCAAAGGGGTATTCACACTCATTATCCTAGTCATTTCTAACAAGTCTTTTTAAAATTTGATATTAAGTCATATTGCATCCACTAGATAATATAAACCAAAACACCAATCGAAAAGGACTTTCTTTAGGCTTGTAACATGGCTAATAAAAGGGACAAATTAAGTTGAGAATAAACATGAAATGTAAGTGAGAAATACCAAATAATTCAAATCAAACTATTGATCTAATATCATGCATAAGTATAAATACTTGTTCTCTACATTTCTTGAGTTGCCAAAACATAACATTTTAGATTGGCATCTGCGTTTCTTTCTCTCTTTTTTTCTTCTTGTTTTTTTCTTTTTCTGGGCAACTGCCTCTTTTCTTTTCTTCTCTTTTTTTTCTTTTTCTAAGCTTGCAGGAACGCCTCCCTTTTGTTTTCTTTTTTTTCTACTATTAGAGGCAATATGACCACATATATACAAAAAAGAATATGCATCTCCAATTCTAATCAAGTATCCACGTTTTAGCAGCAATGAACTCAAATAATATCTCAAGGAATCATACTACACATAATAGCATCAATAGGATAATAAGAAATTAGTTGGCATTTTGTCACATCAAAACCATATCTCTCAATCTATAGATGGTGCAATGGAGGTGGTCTACAGTGAGAATGGAGTGGTTTATTTAGGTTTGTACAAAGAAAATGTCTAGGCTCAAAAGGGGTTAGCAAACGGTAGACAATTGGAAGGTGGGTAATAAAGGAAAGAGGTATGCAAATGGCAATCAAACAATGCCTTTTGTCATCTTGGTGTTTAGTTTATTGTGGTCTCAACATGTACTTAATAACAAATCCTAGTAGGTGCTTGCTAAAAATTCTAAAAACCCTTCCAAAAAAACAATAAGTGTTTAGTCTCAAAGCAAAAAATCCCCCAGGTTTGTTTGTATGACTGTAATCAACTTTCTTGGTTCTTGTACTAGGGGTTGTTGATTGTTGAAACTAAGGTGCATAGAAACTCAAACTACTAAGAAGTGGGTATATTAGGATTTTCAGATTTTAAGTTTCACATCGTTAGGAATTACCGAGTACTTAAGAACAAACATATAAAGCAAATAAACAAGACAAGAACTCGCAAACAAATGCAACATGAACACCTAACCATATTTATGCAGAAAATGACAGACTATTGATGCAATTGACATGCAAACAAGCAAGCACAAAACATGGAATATAAACACATTGATTAGCAATCCCCTCCCCACACTTAAAAATATGACATTGTCCTCAATGTGAAATTAAAGACATAGAAAATTAAAAGATAAAGGGTTAAGAAAAGCTTCTCTAGAATGTCTCTGAGTGAAGGTGATTCGGTGGACCGTCGTGACCATTGCCCACCCCGCACTTGAACTGCACAATATCCATTTAAGTTTTCCTGCAAAATTAAATGAGCATACCAATCTCAAGTCAAGTATCATAAAAAAAATTTCAAAATTACTGATGACTAATCATTGCGACAATTTATTCAAGCATAAACTAAATTAGAAGTTAAAAATCTAAAAAATTCGAAACTAACTTAACGAAAATGATAGAAATTGTGGGTTGCCTTCCACAAGCGCTTCTTTAACGTCGTTTTAGCTGGACAAAGATCAAGATCAAGCTGGCTCAAATATTTGGTTGATAAATGGAAGTGAAAAATGATCATTACGGGTTATAGTAGATAACTTCCTGTGATCTTTACAAAAATACCAACCATTAAGAACTCGAGTATGAACTAGCCCACCTTGTTTGTTTTCTGCCACTATTTTCCTATTTTATCGTGAACAAATTGAGCTACACTTACCCTTTTTCAATCAAATTAGCAAAGATGATACCAGTGTCTAATTCAGGTTGCTCTACTGCGCGAGGCACAAGTTTGATTTCTGAACTGGGCGTTGACATAGATTTTTGCTTCTGCAGAAAGTTCCTGTAAAGTTTGCAAATCGTCTTTGGAATTATGAACAAGCTCTTGCAGTATCCTTTCAGTTTCCATTTCAATCAATTTCCTATCTATAATGCTTTTTGTTACTGCCACCTGCAAAGGATCACCATCGTGCAACTCTAAAAATTTTTCTGTTAATGGATTAGAAGAATTAATAGCAAAAATAGAAGAAAAATTATTGGGATTCTTCATAGCGTCATCGATGCTAAACTTGATCAATTCACCATCAAATTCCATAGTGAGAGTTCCTTCATGAACATCTATTTTTGTCCGAGATGTTTTGAGGAAAGGACACCCTAATAACAACAATTTGGAATTAAATGTGCCATCATCTTCCATGTCCAACACATAAAAATCTGTAGGAAATATTAGATCATTGACGTGCACCAAAACATCCTCCAAGACCCCTTCAGAATAAACACTAGACCTATCTGCTAACGTTAGAATGGCACCATTGCTTCAAAGGTCCAAGATTCAGTTTAGAATAAACAGACAAAGGCATCAAATTAATTAAAGCACCCAAATCACACATAGCCCGTTCAATTCCTACATCACCAATCTTGCAAGGGATAGTGAACATACCTGGATATTTTTCCTTGATAGGCATTTTCTTTTGAAGCACTGCAGACACTGTTTCGCCCATAGGTACTCTTTCATTCCCTTTCAGTCGATTCATTCCTGTGCAAAGCTCTTTCAAGAATTTATAGTACCTAGGAACCTGCTTAATTGCTGTCAAAAGAGATAAGTTAATTTCAACCTTTTTCAAAGTTTCAAGTACCTCATGGTCATCCAAAACTTTCTTCTTCTTTGGCAACCTATGTGGGAAGGATGACTTTTCTGGATTTGGAACAACAAGTAACTTTCTAGGCAGTTTTGTTTCTGGCGTCATATTTACGACATGTCCATGTCGTAATTCTGCATCATCTTCTACTACAATTTCTTTTCTCCTTCTGAGAGTAATGGCACGTATGTTCTGTCTTGGGTTAATTTTAGGCTGTGAGGGCAATCTCCTTTGATTTTCTAACCTGTTCACTAAAGCAGTTAACTTATTAACCTGATCCCTTAAGTCAGAAATACTTGCCTAAGTTTTTTCTTGATTTTTCTACACTGTTTCTTGAAATTGCTTAGTAGATGTTGCTAATGATCTCACAATATCTTCTAACCCATGTGATTTGTCATCTCTCTGCACATGTTGTTGGTTAGAATTATTCTGAAAAGAATTGTTGTTGTTTCCATACCTCAAATTTGGATGATGACTCCATCCTTGATTATAGGTATTGGAAAAAGGATCAAAAGTTCTATGTTGTACTCCTCCAATAGCATTTACTTCAGCTGCTGCTTCGTCTTGCAATGATGGGCATGCATCAGTGGGAAGATACTGCATACTACAAATAGCACAAGAACGTGGTTTCTTTACAGGTTGCACTTGGTTAGTAGTCATAGTCTTTACCAAAGAAACAACTTCTTGCAATAAATTTGTAATATTATCAATTCTAGGATCATGAGTTGCAATACTTACCTCATTAATATGTCTGGTTGAGCTTTTAGGTTTGACATTGAATTGTTGTGAAGTAGCAGCCATTACTAAAATCAATTCTCGAATTTCCCTCGTTGTTTTTGTGATAATCGCTCCACCACTTGCTGCATCAATCATTCTTCTCTCCAAAGGAAGAAGTCCGTTATAGAAATATTGAATTAATAGCTGCTCTGAAATACCATGTTGAGGACAACCTGCACATAATTTCTTAAAACGCTCCCAATACTCATAAAGAGATTCTGCATCTTTCTACTGAATACTGCATATTTCTCTTCTTAAGTTTGCAGCTCTAGAAGCAGGAAAAAATCTCTCTAAAAATAATCTAAGGCCCAAGTCTCAACGGATCCTGACGGTAAATAGAATAGCCAATCTTTTGCTCGATCTGCCAAGGAAAAGGGAAATGCTCTCAATTTTACTTGGTCTTCTGATATTCCTTGAGGTCGAAAACTGGAACATACTACATGAAATTCTTTTAGGTGTTTATTTGGATTCTCATTTTCTATCTCGTGGAACCTCGGTAACAAGTGGATCAATCCCGACTTAAGCTCAAAAGGTGCGTCCAATCTGGCAAACTAAATACATAATGGTTGTTGAACAATAGGGGGAGTAGTAAGCTCTCTGAAAGTTTACTCCTGATCGGGATTAGCCGTTTTTGCCTTGATTTCTACTTCAAACTCAAAGTCAGAAATTTCAGTCGGTGAAGAAATAATATGCGCTGAATTGGAAGCTTGAGTTCTGCAAATCCTACCTTCTTTCCTAAGTCTTTTTGCAGTCTTTCGATTTTTAGGTCGAATATAAGATTATTTGTGGACAATGAAGAACACCTACAAACAAACAAGGAAAACAAAAACAAAATAATAGCAAAAGCAAATAAATACATTTGAATCAATGGTCCCCAATAACGGCGCCAAAATTTGATCGGGTGTCAACCGATCAAAAATAAAGTAGCTGTGCAACAAATAAATACAAGTATAATAGTGAGAACAGGGTCGATCCACATAGACCAAAGAAAATTTAATTATCTGCCGAGAACTAAAAATAAAGAAAATTTGTTTGTTTAATTAATGAAATAGAATTGAGAAAATATAAAATTGCAAGAATATTGAGAATACAAAATTAAGACAAAATAATTATGACAGAAATCTAGTCAAGTTACTTCTCCATACAATCCTGACAGTTGATCATAGACACAAAAAATAGTAATTGAATATTGCAATAGACAAAGTTATAGTCATCAGTGATGCACTCAAATGACCAATCTTTCCTGAGTTTGTTGATAGTTCCGGGATGCCTGCAAACTATTTCTCTAACCACTAAACAATCCCCGAAATGTCCTGTAGGATTTAATCTATGGTAGCATTAAGAATTAGAAAGACCTTTGTCCTAGCCAATAATACCGGAAACGCCATGAATTATTTAAACTAGATTATTTAATTCCCCAACATTGAAAGTATTCCAACCACATACATCAAGTCAGTTGCTACCAATATCAGAAATAATGAGAACAGCTCAATTACTCCTAACTAGCAATATATTACTTCAATTAATTAGTCAATGGGCCCTTATCAATCAATTAATCAAGGCAATAATAAAAGAACTATGGACAGAAATTAAATAAATACTGAAATGATTCATTAATAATGAAGAACAATAGCCTCACATTATCTAGGATTGAATATCAAATGTACCTTAACCAAAATAGAGGTTTAGTTACCCATAAAAATGGAATAACAAAACATGGTGTAGAGTTACTTATCAATCCTCCAAAAATCTGCTAAGAAGCTGTCTAAAAGAAGAAGAAGAAGAAGCCTAATTATCCTAAAAAGTGTTTTTATATGGTCCTTAAAAACCTAAAACTAATTTTGGCCTTTCTAAAAAATTTGCTAAAAGTACATAACATAGTGTCCTCCAACCATTAGTCACGAGTTCTATTTGCCCAATAACTTTGTCTTTAAGGCCCGGACGTCTGGCACGCTGCCCAATGCAAAATCTCCACACAGTGAATTACTACATGGCCATGTCATAATTTGTCGTCAACTCCAAAGTAGTACCAAAATCCATCATCTTTTGCTAACATTCAAAAACACAGATCCAACATAAAAACATGCAAATCTATGCCTAATATGACCTAAAACTATGCATGAAAATGCAACTAATCAGTCCCAAATTTCACACAAGCCTTAGGAGACTCAAAATTTAAAACCATTTCTTTCCTAATATTTAAAAAAACATGGATGTTATAGGGTTATAGTTGAAAGGTCAACAACTTATCAAATATAACAGTTTATACAAAAGATATTACAATGCACAGGTCAAATAAATTTAATCATTTGAAAACCTTGTATCATAAAATCATTCACGTTTCTGTGCTCGAATCCTCATCGTGGCAATCCTACTATACCTGCACAACATTATAAACAAACACACATAAGTGAGTATTTACAATACTCAGTAAGTCTCTTTTGGTAAGTTAAGTACTTTAAGTACTTAATGAAATAAAATTCAGTTCCAAACTAATCTGTTGATAAATTTCCGTTTATATGTTGTGCAGGGAAATAAGTGCAGTCAACGTGATGTTGTGTTGATAGAGCACAAGGGCGTGCTCATGCAAAAATTTCCAGCCATCACAAGGTTGTGCCACGAAGAGCACGGGGTGTGTTGAGCTTCTGTTTTATCTTTCCGTTTCTATTTTGGTTCTATGTCCATGGAAGTTAAGTGCTTTGATTAATATGCATTCCCAGAATATAAATGTACCATATCAAAGTACATAACACATAAAACACTCAAGCAAGTGATCATATCAAAGATCAAAACACTCTTTCATACTTGTACGAAACCATACATATTATATATCACATACAATACTCATCCTTAAATCAGCACCCATAAGTCACATAGCAATCAAACATAATGCTAATTCTGGATGCTCTATCAAATGCATATACATATCAAGTATAATTCTCACATCCAAAACACACATATCTCACTTTCATTTCAATTTAGCATTCATAAGTCACAAAGCAATAATCAATTACGTCAATTATGAATACTAATCAAGTGCATATGAATGGCTATGCAAACACATGCAAAATGCCTCGAGGTCTTTCTTTTCTCTTTTGTCCTCGGTCCCAGACTGACATCGAAAGTCCATCTGAAAAAATCATAGGTCCCAGACTGGCATCGAACCCAGTTCGGCATCGAGCCCAACTTAGAATAATCCATAGGCCCTGCCTAGGATATCAAACCAGTGTCACACAATGAATGCAACACAATGAATGATCCATTCATTCATATGGCCCAATCTCAATCTTATGTAAATGTATGCTCAACAAAGCAAATCCATGCTCGTATAAATCATAAAATAATTATATGCTTTTCAATGATCAACTCAATACCAACCATATATCAATATGATATCAAACAAGGCATATAGCCAAAGAGCATACCAACTAATTAAGTAAAATTCATATATAAGCAATATGAATATACAAGTAAGAATCATCGTTATGCCAATAACAATATCACCATCAAACATGCCATATCAATCATTGCAAGCATAAGCAAGACTAAAATCATACATATGAGCGCTTTATCAATTTCTTACACTTAAGCTTTTAAGATTATAACCTTCCATTTAGATTGTACCTAAGAACACATAAGTTCTTCAATCATAGTAATAAGTGTATGAAATGACATACAATTCACTTACGTAATTATAAAATTCATTCAAGTTTGTTCTAAATAAAGGCACAATACCCTTCATCCTTTTTCATACTAACTCAAGGTTTCACAATTTCATACCTTTCAATAACATATTCATTTCATCATATGAACAAGTCAAAATACAACTCACTCCTAGATTTATCAAGAATCCTTCATACCATACTTATGGATAAACCATATTACCATTGACTTGTTATTGTAAGTGTATTCTCATATGAGTTATTCAAGGTTTGAAACTCATATAACAACTCAATATATCTCATTTATCAAGCAATGCTAGTTTAGTAAGTATAAAGCATTTACCTCAATTTCCCAAAAACTCGGTGTGGAACTAACTTCAATCCGAGCTCCGTGATTAATCTCCTATTACATAAATTCCATAGAATTTCATTACACACATATTTAATTTCTCACTAATTCTCTTATACGCAAATAACTCTCCAATTCCTTTCTTTCATAACTCTAAAACCCACTTCTCAGAGTTTTTATGATTACTCTTCCTAATTCACATGCTAAGTTCACCAATTTCTGACATAATCTTGATAACCTCCATATTTATATCTCTATTAACTCTTAAACACCTAATCGTACTTAATTCAACAATTCATCGATCATGCTTCAATCTAATACCTGAAAATCAAAACCCCTCTTCTATCCACTACACCACCAATATGTACTCAACAGATAAGAATAAGGATTTACCTTAGATTGCAGCTGTTTTTCTATGAAAATCCATCCTTTTTAACTAAGAATCGATCTCCAATTCATTCTCTAGGGTTTCTCTATTCGTCTTATTGTTTTCTTTGAGTTTCCAAAAATAAATGAAAACTACGATCGACCATAACATTTTAATATAAATGCACAACCATTGGCACAGGTCGTGCCATTCGGTCGTGCTGCATCTTGCATGGCACAGTCCAACTTAATTTGGGCATGGCTCATGCTATTTTGTTCATTCAGGCACGATCTATCAAGCCAAGTACGGCTCGTGCTTGTTTTCTCAAATATGGTGCGGTCTAAACTAAAGCCAAGCACGAATCGTGCTTATTCCTTTATGGCATGACCAATCAAGCACAACTTGTGCTCACCCACATGCCAATCGTGCTCAGCTTTTCATTTGTAGAATGCAGTCTTTTTATTTTCAATATACTTTGATTTAATTTTGATTTTTGATATTCTTTTAATTTCTATTATTTTCTGGGCATTACAAGCCTAGCCTTTTACTTTGCTAACAAGGTTGCTTTCTTTTCGATTTTCTTGCTTTCTTTTTCTCTTCTTTTCTCTTTTCTTTTTCTTTTCTTTTTTTTTTCTTTTCTTTGCTTTTCTTCATCAATCTATTTTTTTTTCTTTTCACAGCAATCGAATATTATAACTATAGCAACCTCAATTCATACTTTTGATCACATCTAGGCAACTCTACCAACGTTTTTTGCATTCTTCATTCATTTTAGAGTTGCCTACTTTTATTTTCAACACAACATGAACAAAATTAAGGCTTTCAACACATCAACACCATAAACCAAAACTCATATTCATGATTTAGCACATGCAATTCATATGATCTCCTGACGAGGTTACAAATGGAGAGTTTGCTAAAACATGGTTTAACATCAAGGAGAAATGTTAAAGGCTTAAAAGGGTAAACTAAGGTTAATTTGCAACTAAAAAGGAGGGGAAAATAAAGAAAAAGGTTCTTTTCAAATAGTTTGACAAAAATGACTCTTATCATGTCAGAAATCTTCATTCCTCACGTTAAAAAATAATTGTGAAAAAATAGTTGATGGCAAAACTTGGTACTCGTTTTTTTGCAATTCGCAAACTCACACAATTAACAAAAATAAGGCTTAAAATTCTCACAAAGGTTTTATGTGAAGCTCGTTACTCTATCGGTTCTTATACCGGGGGTTGTTCAAGGTTAAACTCCAAATACTCAAAGAATGCAAATTGAATTCACAAAGATTTTCAAAAGAGTCAATAAAGAAAAATCAAATTTCTTTCCTTCAATTTTTAAATCGACACAAAGTTGGATTAAAACATTCATTTTAAGTGGTGAAATGAATGCAATGCAAGAAAATGCAACATACTAACAAGCAAACATGTCAATATATAAACACCCCAAACAACCTACTTGCAATGACATGCAAATGCAATTTCCCCCACCCACACTTAAAGCAACACAATGTCCTCATTGTGAATTAAGAAAACATAATGTAAAGAGTGTAGGGAGAGAGATGTTGTCTGTGTCTCAGTAGTCCTCGTGTTGCTGTGCGGTAATCTTTGATGTTTCATTAGGTCGCACTGTCTATTTTCCATCCGAGTTATGTTCATGCCCATGGTTTGCATCATTGCCTCCGTCCTGTTCAAACGGTCACATAGATTGCTTGAATCTCTGTTTGCCAGATCCAGAGCAGATTCTGTAGAACAAACTCATACCCCAATATAGTTTGAATTAACTGCATTGTGCATAATCCCTCATAGTCTAATGTCTCAGTACAGGAAAGATCAGTTAATTCATTGTTAGTCGGATCAAAATCACACAATTGTATGGCGAGGTATGTAATGAAATGTCTCGTAAACATAGACTTTTTTGTTTCTGAATGACTTTTAAAAATTGTATGCACAAAAAGTATCCTATGTTCACTCGATAATTGTTCTCCCAGCACCATATTAAAAAGAATTTGAGTTTGGTAAGAATGGTGTTCGGGTCTTTCCTCCCAGAAATGTTAAATGCAAGAACCCTATGTAACATCCGCCAAAGAGGATGTCGCAAAGTAGAACCTTTGGATTTATTAGGGTGATAGGGCTCATGGTCAACAGACCACTCTGGATAAAGTAAATACTCATCAAAATCGGGAGGAAAGTCACAAAATGTGTGGATGTAGCTAGGATCATAAATATCATCCTCATTCAGAAAACCACATAACACATTAAACTTAGTAATGGAAAATGAAAAATGATTATCAAGCAACCTAAACTGAACAACATCCGAAGAATAAATAGTCATATCTTTGCCAAGATTAAACTTAAATGATGTAAAGAACTCACGACATAACTGTATAAAAACAGGCAACAACCAACTAAAATATCCACTCAGTCCTAATCTAGCAACACGATCCTCATATAACGACATGCCATCAATAAACATAATAGCAGGATGAACATACTTATCGGGACAAATGGCCTTAGAACACATCTGTCCATATGTGTGTTTGTCGTTTTACGAAGTGAACCCCTCGTAGTCGGCTCCAACCACCACTGCAGCTGGATTTCAACGTTCGAGGGGGCCTGAGTGTGGATGGATGCGGTGCCTTTTTGTCCTATGTTGAGGCTCGGGGTCCTCTTATTATCCAAAAGTTGGATTGAGTGGCACATTTGGTGCCTCCAGTTGTTTTGGCAAGGAGACGACTGGAGCATCGTCCTCAACGTCGATACAGTGGACCAGTACTTTAATCGATGGTGGTGTTGGCTCGCGGCGGTGGCTGGACCTAGTGGAGCGACGAGTTGGCGGTGGTGCACCATGGTTGGAAGCTTGAGGAGGTGAACTTGAAGGTGTAAAGACAACTAAGGCTGTAGATTGAGTCGGGTTTTGTAAATTACAGGTAAACCGAAGTCTTGAAGGCATTTTGGGGGCAGTATGGCTGCTTGGAAGTGATTTTTATGGTAAGAATGGAGGTTTTTTGCGTATGGACTGTGTTTGAGGGTTCTTGAACATTTGGGGAAGAAACTCCACTGTATACATGTGATTTGAATACTACACGTGGTGGTTGTCGACTACGTGTTATCGGAACGACAATGCGTAGTCTGCTTCCACTGTGTGTCAGAAATTGTTTCTTCACATTTCCTCCTACAAAAATTCCAAGTTTTGAGTTAGAGCAACTTAGTGAAAATATGCAAACTCTACCCACACTTAATTTCACGACGAGTCTGTAAATCAACAAAACACGAAAAACACAATTAAAAACACAAACAAATAAATAAAAATGACTGAAAATGAAATAACTAAAAGTTAATGCAAACTCAAATAAACTTGGGTTGCCTCCTAAGAAGGGCTTCTTTTAACGTCCCTATAGCTAGACGGGTTGTCGTGCGCCACGGCGAGTTGTTTGGAACACGGAGGAATATCATTTCGACAGCGTATGGCTCGAGTCCCTCGTAATAAGGTTTCAAATTTTGTCCATTTACCCTGAAGATTTTACCTGTATCTAGATTTTGAATGTCAATAGCACCATGGTCATAAATCTTCACAATAGCAAAAGATGTGACACTCAAAATGTCATCTCTTTTCCCTAACTAATAGTTTATTTATCATTTTCTGTGCCATATTTTATTTTATTTATTTTTTTCATTTCTATTTGAAACACAATGACCTCTCAAAACTCAATGCTATGAGCAGACATTAACTTGCAAAAACCTCGAGCAACAATTAAAAAGGAAATGAAAGAACATAATGAATATAAAACATAAGCAAAACTTAATGTCTTTGGGAAAAGCCCTACACGGCGAGTATCAAAACAATACGATTAAGTGATAAGTTTACAAAATGACTTTTTGGTAAAAAATCAAAATGGGTGGATGAACTCCACGACCTTGCAGCGATAATCCCAAGAATCTCAAAAAAGGCATAGAACGTAAGCAAGCTACGCAGCAGCCTCCCTAATATGTACATACATCACAAAACACAGATAACGTGAGTACATAACTCAGTAAGCATATGCCCTTCTCGTCACTTAAACATATAAAGTATAGTACACTCGTTCATTCATTCTCACTAGTATCTTCCTAGTTAGGTTTACATTCTTCCCTCACGGGGTTCCTTACTCGTTCTTCTTGAATCCTACAATACGTTATTTGGGATGTTTGATCCAAGACCTCTATAGTGTTATTTAGTTCACAAATGAATACTTTTAAGTCACTAACTTGACCCCAATCATGTCCTAACTTCAAGTAGTACTGGAATACAGTTTATGACGTAAATTAACATTTTGGGCCACATTAACGTACATCAATATAGGTGATAACGTACGTTATTGATACTCTAAACTCCTTGTAATCTTAACGAAAAGCATAACAATCTAATGAGTAGATAACGTACGTTAATTGCACACCTAACGTACGTTATCCAGCTGCAGACCTCATAAACTAGGCATTTAAATCACCCACAACACTTGTACAGTTCATATACCCACTAACATCTTCCCAAAACACAACCTAGGTCATCAGCCCCACTCTCAACCTCCTCACCTATACATTCCTGAAGATTCACAACACTCTAATCAACACATCAAGACACACTGAAATAAAATCCACGACTCATCTACAAGTCACATTTCACATTTCTGTCACAAATCATATACCACACATAAACATAATGCACCCAACGCACATTCCTATCGTACAATAATCTTTAGCATAGTACAAACACCCTATCGTCCTATTCACACACATGTAATTCATTTATACACAACGCTAATATTCACATTTAAGCCTTATCTTTCTTAATCATGCTTCATTTTACAAGCTACAATCTTACATACATAAACACAATTCATTGTACATTCTCATCCGAGGATGCACATTCATTCAATCACAATATAATCATTCAACAAGAAAGCATACCTCACTCATGAATCATATTACACATGACAAATAATCACTTCCTACATTTAGTCTGTCCTATCTACTTTCTATTCATACAAGCATCAATCATTCAATCTATACACTAACATCCCTACATACAAACACAATCCTTCTAATATTTTCCACACATTCAACAATCTCAAGCACTTTATTCATTCAACACATATCATTAGATTAATCACAACTCGTATAACATACATCAACATAAAGAAATAGATGCTCATCAACCATTCACAACATAAACCTAATTATGACCAAATGTGTATTCATCATGTCTATGGCATGCCTTTATCATTTTTTCTCAATGTCATACTTTCTCTCTCTTAGAAGATCCTCTCTCTCTCTTTTTCCTCTTGGTTGTTTAATCAATGTCCATACACTTAGAATGACGCAGTCTCGTTTAACACCATTTTTTGTCCAGGTAAATACGCTTAGAATCACTCACTCTCGCATTAACATTCTCTATACATGGCACATATGATTAGAATCAATCACTCTCACATTTCTCTTTTCATCTCGTTGATCAACCCGTGTCATTGTGATTAGAATCACTCACTCTCATATGACACCTTTCATTTCCAAATAAATGCACTTAGAATCACTCAGTCTTGCATTACCAATCTCTTCTGAGGAACATGTGCTTAAAATCACTCACTCTCACATTGCCCCTTCATTATTGCTATTCAAACGGGTGTTGATGTGCTTAAAATCACTCACTCTCACATGACACCCTTCAGCCATGACACATGTGCTTAGAATCACTCACTCTCACATGACCGATATCATGTAAGTTAATCAACAGAGCATTCATACGCTTATAATTCTCTGTCTCACATAATGCTCTCTCTCTCATCTATAGCATATGTGATTAGAATCGCTCACTCTCACATTGCTATTTTCATTCATGTTGTTCAACCAAGGCGGTCTAGACTTTATCTTACTACACTCTTAACTCAACCATGCACGTATGCCACATGCATGTATGTCATGAATGCACATGTTTAAAATCACACTTTTACACTAGCCATTATTCAACATTTCCAAGCATACAATGCATTCATTTCTCAACACCCTTGTATACCCATTATTAGTTTTTAAAAATACATCCACTCCGTCTAATCAAAGTCAATCATTATCAATCACACATTAAGACATCATGAGCTCAAAAGTAAATCAACATCAAATCACCCACATCAAATATTATATCATACATCTCAAGGCATCACCTCAATCTCATTCGACTAAAGTGATAGGGTACATCACACATGTTTTATTTTATCATGAATACATCCAATTTGTATCACAACATCACATCAGACATGTCAAACATCATACTATACACTTCAAAGCATTAAAAACCAATACGCAAGACCACACACGCATATCACAAGCCCCATCCCTAACCATACAAGGTTCATAGTGCACATTAAACTCGCATATATTACATATTTAAGTGACGGGACATGCACTTACCTCTAATCCCTATGCAAGTCTGTCCAATGGTCGTTTTGGCTCCTCTCTGGCTTCAATTCCTATAATATTTATCAATAACACGAGATTTCAACATCAATTTAGTATAACCTACAGATTGAATACCTTCCCTCAACCTCTTTAACCCTAATTTTCCTTTTCCTCACTCAATTCCCTCACAAACCCTAAATTTATATCCCCAACTGAATACGATGCTTCCCTACCTTAATAACCCTATTTTAACCTTATTCCATTCTTAAATTTCTCCCAAATACACTTGTAAAGTTCATACATTACCTTGGCTTGGTGTTCTCCCTTAACCCTAGGTGTGGTGGATTTAGTGAAGAGTGATGGATTTTGTGTATAGAGGTGGAAGAGATATGGGATTGGGATGGAAATTAGAATGTGGAGATTGGTAGGAAGTATTTTGGGGTTAGAGAGTGGTTTAGTTGAGAGAGAGGGTGTTTTCCCTCGGTTTCCCTCGTTTCTCCCTTTTAATGACCTGTCTAGAGTCCCGATAATGTAGGTTTATTATTTGGTAGCATACATTACCTATCCTATGTTATTCTGGGATTTTTTTGAGAATAACGTACCTTATTCAGGTGAATAACATTTATTCACTCTGTCTGCTGTATTCTTCATTTCATTCATTCTATTTAAGTCCTGTCTCAATTTACCTCGACCCCCTCATGGTCCTTAACTCTCCTAACAGTCTTTGGACTTGATTTTCACCTATTTTCAGAGGTTAGATTTAAGGGAATTAGAACTCTCCCATCCTTATAGAAATTTCACCGTCAAAATTTGCAAACACCTATGGTTTAACATCTTCTCCTCCTCTTAATTCCTGCTCCTCTTCTCACCATAGCCTTCCTCCCATAATACCTTAGGCGTTTTCCTCTTTTGCTTCCAACACCACTCGACTCTTCACTCTCATAATTTGCTTTCTTTCTTCTTTCTAGTCCTCCTCGACTCTTATGCTCTCTCCTTCACCATCAACAACATTTGCATGTCCTTCCACTTGCAATTTATCAGAGTCATGCTCTAAAGTTTGTGAAGTGCTCGCATAACCATTTCTAGTAACATCACCTTTTATCAACAGTTCTCTTAATGCTATAGTAACAACTTAGAAACATCTTATAACGATGATCAGCCTCCAAAACTCCAACTGCTCATAAATAGTTGAATCACCATCAACCCTTTCAGCCTCACCATTGCCACCATGACCACTGTTAGGCCCTGAAATCCTCTTTACACAGTTCTTTCTAGTTTCCCCTTTTAAACCCTACTAGAGCCCACTGATTCTGTTTCTTTACTTGCATTCTTTGTCTCCACTCTCACCTTCTTGATCACCTTACAACATTGCTTAAAAAACTCAGCTTCCTTACCCTTAGTTCTTTTCAGCATAGGATCTTCAATATGCATGATTCTTTCACATAATGTTTCAGTAAGGTTGATATTATTGCATAAAGTAAACTTGGAAGATTGAAATGGTTATTTTGGCTTATAGTCCTTTGGCTTGCATTGGTTCCTTGGTAATGTGGTGAAACTTGGTTGCTTTTTGTATAAACACATTAGCTGATGTACCTCTCTTTCTTTTACCCTCCTCTTTAAATTCCAAGACAAAGAGTTTTGAGGTTAAGTTTAGAGACTTAAATAGGTGCGAAGAAGAATAAAAAGCGTGAGGAAAAGGAAAAGTCAGAGATTTGTATGTATTAGTAATGGAAGAAAAGGGATTTAGATGGTGGAAAAGATAATATTAAATGAAGAATAAAGATTTATGTTAAGAGAGAAGATTAGGAGTGGTCCAAGCGTTAGATTTGAACTCTGACCTTGTTGGTTGACCACCAAATCATAGCCCTTCGAATTTTGAATCCCAGACTGCTGCGGTAACAACTAGATTGTTCCCTATAGGCAGAGGCACTATTATCGAGTAGCTTAGGGGTTTCATTTGACATTAAACTCGTTTTATAAAGTTCTGGTTCACATAGGAGCTATTCGCTCTGGAATCAAATAAAGTCAGTGCATTAATATGTAGGATGGAAATAATACTTATGATGATGTCGAGGATGTCTGTTGTCTCCTCTCTCGTCATAGCATATACTCTAGCTGGCGGTACGGGTGTAGCAGGAGCCTGAGATGCTCCTCCTGACCTACTCAAGGAGGCGGTGGATTCTCCTCTACCTCCAACTGTCGTGATCCTATTTTTTGCTACACTGCTTAAAAGAACAGAAGTATCTTTCCTTGCCTTGTGTCTCAGTTGGCCACAATGGTAGCAGACCGATCCCTTAAAACTTCCGTTTCCTACAGCAGATGTGACACCCAAAGGGTAAAAGCCCCTATTCGACATAATACTCCCCTGGATAGCACCTTGACTTGTACATCTGTACTCTGCCACGATGAGATCTTGTGGGTGCACTGGAGCTACCGGACACCCTCTAGTATTTGTTGTCTTCCTTCTTTCTCTCACTCATTACCTCTTCACAAGCGAGGACTGCCTCAACTCTCATCTGATAAGTGGGTTGCTTAAGGAAGACCCTCTCTCAGATCTCTAGCTGCAACCCCCTGTTAAACCTATCTTTGTACATCGTATTCGTGGTTATCTCCTCTAGTGCATACCGAGACAGATGGGTAAACTGCCTCTTATATTCGACTACTATCATGCTCTCTTGCTTCAAGTCCAAGAACTCTATTTTCTTGCGGTCTCAGTACGTTTGGGGTGTAAAATATTTGATAAAAACTCGTACAAAGTCACCTCAACTGAGGGTGAGCGACTTATCTCTACTCTTTGGAACTCGATCCCACCAGTATAGTGCATCCTCCTCTAGCAGAAATACCAAATACTTTAGCCTCTGCTCCTGAGTGTACTCGAGTTGACCTATAATTCTCTCGACACATCTTAGCCATTCCTCGGCCACCTTTGAATTCGTAGTGCCCATAAATAACTTGGCCCCTCGTTGGTAGATCTATCCATAGTTCTTGTCTTGCTCCTCATATGCTCTCAGGCCCCTCGGAGCCTGAGCCTAGATGTATTCGGCAAGAGCAGCCTGAGCAGGGGCCGCAACCTGTGCAGCCTGAGCAGCAATGGTTTGGTGTCCTACTGCATTATGTCCATAAACTACTGGAACATAAGGTGTGGTGGTACGGCTGGTGGAGGTGGAGGTTATCTATCGTGCAGGGACTCGACTTTGTGCCCCTGCATTGACTCTAAGGACACTGTTGGGTCAGGAATAGGGTCGTCTCCAAAATCCATCCTATTAGAAACAAAGAGAGGAAAAAAGATTTTCAAATTTTGAGTTCAATGAAAATGTTCTTTTTAAATCAACCAAAACATTTCAAATCATTATGCACATTCCGCGAGGAATCTACTTCCCGCTCTGATACCACTAAATGTGACACACTCAAAATGTCAAATGTCTTTTCCTTAATTAATATTTTATTTATCATTTTTTGTGCCATATTTTATTTTTTTTTTCATTTCTATTTGAAACATAATGACCTCTCAAGACTCAGTGCTATGAGCAGACACTAACTTGCAGAAAACCTATAGCGTTAATTCAAAAGGAAATGAAAGAACATCATGAAGAAAACCTACTTTATAAAACATAAGCAGAACTTAGTGCCTTTGGGAAAAGCCATACACGGCGAGTATCAAAACAATATGATCAAGTGATAAGTTTACAAAATGACTTTTTGGTAGAAAATCAAAATGGGTGGATGAACTCCCCACCTCTTAGCGATACTCTCAAGAATCTCCAAAAAGGCGTAGAACGTAAGCAAACTACGCGGTAACCTCCCTAATCTGTACATACATCACAAAACACAGAAAACGTGAGAACCTAACTTAGCAAGTGTATGTCCCTCTCGTCACTTACCTAACCATATAAAGTCTAGTACACTCGTTCATGTATTCTCACTAGTATCTTCCTAGTTATGTTTACGTTCCACCCTCTCAGGGTTCCTTACTCATTCTTCTTAAATCCTATGATAAGTTATTTGGGATGTTTGATCCAAGACCTCTATAGTGTTATTTAGTTCACAAATTAATATTTTTAAGTCCCCTAACTTGACCCCAATCATGTCCTAACTTCAAGTAGCACTGTAATATAGTTTATGACTCAAAATAGCATTTTAGGGCACATTAATGTACGCTAATCTAGATTTTAACATAAGTTAATGATACTCTAAACTCCTTGGAATCTAAACAAAAAGCAGAATAATTTGATGAGTAGATAACGTACGGTAAATGGTTAGAAAGAGTCTTCAACTCAAGAATAGGCAGTTTGATGACAGAAGGTTTTAATCGATTTCCAGTTGGCTCCAACTTCACTTGTTGAGGCGCAATCGGTGCACTCTGTAATTTGCTCAAGTCAAACACATATTGGTGCAATTCTGGTGGCAACACCCATTTTCTTTTAAGACCTTGAAGCGTGTTTTGAAATAGACTTTGTAATAAAGTAACCTGTAACGGATCATCAAAATAAACTTCAGAATATTCCTGGGTTAGTGCTTCAACAACATCAACAGCATAAAGAGAAGAATAATCATTGGCATGTTTTATAGCTTCATTTATGCTGAATTTGATAGTTGCACCATCAAAATCCATGGGCATGGTGCCATAGTGAATGTTAATTTTGGTTCTGGATGTTTTCAAAATGCTTCATAACAACACCCTAGAATTTGGACTGCCATCATCCTGCATATCAAGAACATAGAAGTCAGTCAAAAAAACCAAATCATTCACCTCTACCATAACATCTTCAAAAACTCCCTCTAGATATACGTTTGACTTGTCAGCAAGGGTTATGAAAATGCCACTTTCTTTCTGTGGCCTAATATTCAAAGCAGTATAAATATACAAAGGCATCACATTAATCGAAGCACCAAGATCACCCATTGCCTTCTCTATATTCTGATTTCCAATTTTACAGGGGATGAAAAACATACTTGGGTTTTTTCTTTAATTTGAAGCTTTTTCTGTAGGACTGCAAAAACTGTCTCACCCATAGGTATCCTCTAAAATCCCTACAATTTAGTCCTATTATTGCATAATTCTTTCATAAAATGAGCATACTTAGGTACCTGTTTAATGGCAGTCAACAAAGGAATGTTGATCTCCATTTTTTTGAATGCCCTTAATATTTCTTTATCATCGGCCTTGTCCTTTTTCTTGGTCAACCTATGAGGAAAAGGCAGTTTCTCAGTATAGGGCATCACCTTAGACTGTGTATCTATTTCGCTTTTGTTTCCAGTGTCAGGTCCATGAGGCCTTTTCGAATTACCCACGTTTTTGGACTGGCAAAAATTTCCTTTTCGCTTTGCAAGGTAATCGTATTGATATCTCCTCTCAGATTTACAGTAGGCTGGGATGACAATTTGCCTCTCTTCTCTATCTGATTCACTGTAAAAGCGAGCTTAGTTACCTGATCGTACAAGCTTTTCATCTCATCCTTCATCTGTTGTTGGAAGTGTTGATTGACTTGCTTGATATCCTGAGTAGTAGTCACTAAAGTCTTTACCAAGTCTTCTAGAGAGGAATTGTTACTGCTTGACTGTGGCACCTTGTAGTTCTGATCTCTCTGCTAGAAATTATCCCTTTGTTATCCATTTATGTACCTTAGATTAGGATGGAATTCACAACCCTCATTGTAGGTCTTGGAGAAGGGATCAAACTTCCTTTGAGGTTGTTGCCCATTAAAATTTTTCATGTATTTCATTTGGGCCCATCAATCATCATCTTGCAAGGAAGGGCAAATATCTGTCAGATGTCCCTGATCACAATAAACACCACAAACAAGGGCTTGCGACCCTTTATTAGCACCTAAAACATTAACAGATATAAACTTTTCCATCAACATTGCAAGATTATCCAATTTACTCTCTAGGAGAGAAGTACCTACCTCAAGGACACCACGAGTATGATTTTCATTCTTATCGCTAAACTGTTCAAAGTTGGTGGCCATGGCAGATATCAGTTCTCTGGCTTCTTATGGAGTTTTGTTCAAGAGTGCTCCATTTGAAACAACATCAATCATTCACCTCTCTATAGTAAGTAATCCCTTATAAAAGTACTAAATCAGTAGCTATTCTGAAACTCCCTGTTGAGGGCAAGTAACACATAATCTCTTGAAGCGCTCCCATTAATCATATAAAGTTTTCGAGTCTTTTTGACGGATGCTACAAATCTCTCTTCTTAATGCTATCGTGTGAGAAGCCAAAAAGAATCTGTCCAAAAATAAACGAGCCATTTTAGTCCAGGTAGTAACAATGCCAGATGGAAAATAATAAAGCCATTCCTTAGCCCTGTCTGCTAAGGAAAATGGAAAAGAATAGATTTTTATTTGAACCTTAGAAACTCCGTGAGGCATTAAATTAGAGCAGACAATGTGAAACTCCTTCAAATTTTTATTGGGGTCCTCATTTTCAACACCATAGAACTTGGAAAGAAGTTGTAGATTTTAGCTCAAATGACACAGCCAGTGGTTGATAAGTGATGCAAGGTGGTTGTTGAGCGACTAGTGGAGCCGCTAGTTTGCACAGAGTATGCGCCTGATCTGCAACCGGTTGTAGAGCATCCTTGTCATCCATTACTTCAGTGTCTAAATCAGATGAAGTGTCTGATGGTATGCGCGTTACTGGTTTGTTCTACATTTTGTGTAGTTTGGCCTCTCTTTGCAGTCGCTTAGCAGTCTTCTCAATCTCAGGATCAAACTTGAGATCACCTGTGGAACAAGAAGAGCGCATAAAACAGAAAAATAAAAATAAAAATAAAATAGAAAATCAAACAAAAATTTTGTCACCAATCCTCGGCAACGACGCAAAAATTTGATGGGTGTCGAATCCACCAAAAAAATTCATGTCCCAAATTCTGTAGATAATGGTAAGTAGGGTCGTATCCACATGGATCAGATCAATTCTATTTAATTGTTACAAACGCAAAGGCGAAGATCATGTAGAATAATTAGATAATAATAAGAAAATACCGTAAATAAAACAAGAACGAGAATAACAAAATAGAAATATTACTAAAAGCCTAGCTCCTGTAAATATCCATCTTATCTGGTAATTCAATCATAGATCACAAGAAATAAATTAATACTTTATTGTAGATAAGTTATAGTTGTCAACAAATGCCAAACAATCAATCTTTACTTAACTAGTCGATAATTCTTGGACACCCCTGCAAACTACTCTATAATTGAATGAATAATCTCTAGGACACCTTAATAGGTTCAATTCATCAATCACATTAATAATTATAAAGATTGTAAAGCCCCAAAAATTGTTAGAATTAAATAAATAGGAAATAAGATTAAAACATAATTGAATTAGAAAGAAACGAACTGAAATGCTGGAAACAAAAGATGAGCATGGGCGTGCTCATCCCTGCTGGAAAATGGTTAGCATAATAGAACTCGTGCTAGAAATGCATAACACGACCTTGAGCATAACCCGTGCTGAGGGGCGAGTTGGCTGGGCAATTTTAAAACAGAACACCGCTCGACACTGTTTTATTTATAAACAGACAATAGAAAACACGAGAGAACTTTGAGAAAATCCTAGAGTTACTGGAAGTGAGGGACAGCAAGGAGAAATAAGAATTCTTGCCAAAAATTCGAGCTAAACATACGAAGGCAAGTTTGTAGACTTAATTTTGAGTAAACTTATGAGTTACAGGTTGATGAATTTTGGAAATGAAGGGAACTAATTGAATTAGGTATTGAAAAGATGATGTGTAACTGAATTAGTGTTGGTTTAAAACATGTATATGATTTATGATGATTAAATCATGAAAAGAATGGAGATATACAATTAAGAAATTTGATTTCTTTTAATTAGGGAGTTTGTTTAGAGGCTGGATTTGGAGTATATCGATATGGAATGAATTATTGACAGCCTTGTATGATAATTTTTTTATAGGAAGTGACTTATGACATTTGGATCGGAGCTGAGCCAGGTAAGTGCCATTTACACTTACCATTGTAGGTCTTGCATCTGTATGGTTAATCATATATGATAATTATATGGGTAAAAAACTATGCGGTCCCTGATTAATATCCCTAATAATTTTTTGGTCCTCGAGTAATTAATATTCACTTTACCGGTCCCCAAGTAATTGAAAAACGAATGCTGTTAATCCTTCCGTTAAATTAAGCTAACAGAAAGGTTGAAATGTCATTCTTGCTCCTGCCACATGTGTATTAATGAGGGATCGATAAATTAAGCAAAAAGATTAGAGGGACCAGTAAATTAAGCGAAAGGACTACATAGAGGACCGGTAAATTATTTACTTCTTACTTTGTTAGCTTAATTTAACAGAATGATTAACAACAGTCGTTTTTCAATTACTCAGGGACCGATAAAGTGAATATTAATTACTCGAGGACCGAGAAATTATTTAGGGTATTACTTAGGGATCGCATAACTTTTAAACTAATTATGCAATTATGTTGAAATGGCAGTTTTGAAATGTGTCTTTAAAAAGGACATGGTTGTTCTTGATTTATATAGTTGTGCTTATATGTGTATTTGAGCTTATGTGCCATTGTGTTGATGAAATAAGATTTCTTGTGTAAGCATGGCTTATTAGTGAGTATGGAATTGTATATTCTTGATCAATCTATGATTGAGTTAAATTTTTGGCATGGAAGAAAGTATGGTGGCATGTTTATGCTTCCAATGATGATGAACTATACTACTATGTTCTTATGACATTATGGCTTATGTCTTATAGTGGTAAATATGATATGCTTTTATGAACTTTGAGTTATGAAAAGTATGACGATACATTGATTTGAGATTTGATGGCCATAATGGATTACATATAATTCATGTTTTGCATAAGCATTGGTATGTGACACGTGGCCGAGATTGTTTCAGGGCAAGAGCTCGATGCTGGACTGGGTCCAATAATGATTCCAAGCGAGAGCTTGATGCAGACTGGGTCGATGATATTTTGGGCGAGAGCTCGATGCCAGACTGGGTTTGAGAAAAAAAATGAAAAGAAAAGAAAACCCCGGGGCATATCGCATGTGATTTAGATTGTCATTTCATTTGCACTTCATAATGCATTCATACATAATTAAGTAATCTTGTTTGATGTTTTGGAATGGTAAGGATGCTTGAATGCTAAGTTATGATTGTTACTGAGGTAATGGCTATTATTTGATATGGATGTTGTGATGTATGTGAGTGTTTGTGTTTAATGCTTAGGGCATGTGCGGTATGGCTATAGGTGCAAGCATGTTTGCTTGATGATGCACTAAAATAGGGTGTTAGTGTTGTGCTAAAGGTATTAAGAATGAAATGGTTGAGGTAAAACCTTTGTAAATATATTTGCTGTAATGTTTTCCTTAAAAATGGAAATAAGATAATTGTAGGTCAGTACGCCCACAATGCCAATTAGTAGGACCTCGTGTTGTGCCCAATTTGAGATTCACAAACTCGTGCCAAGACCTGTTCTTCAATGATGATGAGAATGATCGCTTGCTCATCTGGCACGACCGTGTTACCTGGAAAATTTCCTGAACTGATTATAAAACAGAATTTAAGAACAGATTTGAATAGGGATTAAATAGGGCAATCATTCCTATTGTATAATGTACTTAAAGCATAATAATAAACTATTACTTATGCATTAACTACTCTGGTAAGTGTGTTAAATGCACTTACTTAGTAATTAAATTACTCATGTGTGTGTGTGACGTGTGTTTATGCAGAGCATTGAGATAGCTGCTGGACTTTGAGATTTGCGATGGACTGTGAGCAGTGCGATATGAGCATCGAGGTCCTGGCTCCTCGTGTTTTGAGCCTTTATACATTTTGTCTTTTGGTACTTGTACATACTATCATTAGATGTTTTACATGCATTATGGTTTTTAAAACTATGCTACAGCTTCTGCATATTTATTTTGTTTGTATATAAATTGGGCTGAAATGAATGCATGTATTTTGATCTTTCGTAGTTATTTAGTATTTTATATGGGTTTTAAATTTTAGGTGCGACAAAAACCTTGTCCAAATCAACAAATCAGTACACCCGCAATTCATACAAGTAAGATTATCTCAATTCATTAATGGCGCACCATTAATTTGTCACTAATGTTAAAATACACAATAAAACTAGTGCGTATTAACTGATGTTGCACCAATGGCGGTGAACATTACGTCCTTTCTATGTTTTGATAATGATTTGAAATGAATGAACTTGATAAATATTGTCCACAGGTTGATGAGACAGCTTAGATCGAAATGGGCCAACTTGGGATTAGATTTTGGTGATAAAATGGATAGTTGACCATATTAGTCGACCAACATATATGTTACTCAACTAAGTGGTGTCCAGGATATTCAAGAGCGCGAAATGAAAAATCAAAAATTTGAATAACGGTTAGTTTTCCAAGTCAGGTGAAATTAGTCGACCAAAAATATGTTTAGTCGACCAACTTGGAGACAAAAAGCTGTCTGCTTTTTGTGAGTGGACTCTGGTTTTTGTGAGTGGACCTTGGGCAGCACAAAAGCTGCAAAAATTTGAATTTGAACGTTGTGGGCTGCAGGTAAAGTTTTAGTCGACCATAGGTATAATTACTCGAGTAAAATAAGATGGATTTAAGACAGTTCTATTTTGGAACTTCCTTACTCGAGTAACAAATTATTACTCGACCAATTACAAAAATATTAGTCGACCAAGAGATCATTTACTTGAGTAAACTGAGTTTGGATTTTAGACAGTTTAGTTCTGAAATTATCCTACTCGAGTAACTAAATATTAGTCGACCAACTATGAATTGTTTAGCCGAGTAACTTCAACATTAGTCGACCAAAGTGTTTCTGCAGGGACTTTTTCACATCAGAAAGTGGAGCATCTTTTGAGCCTCTATTTAAGCAAATTGAAGAAAGAGAAAGAAATGACAAGGAACACAACTCTACAAAAAATACTACAAGCTTAAAAACAAAAGCTCTCAACTCTCTTATTCTCTAGTGTGCAAAAATCCAAAAGCTTTCATTGTTTTCTTATTGTACTCTTTGCACAAGTAGATTAAACTTGTTTGTTTGTTCAGAATAGGTT
>CANYCX010090199.1:0-11349 GCA_948193385.1 Breynia disticha f. nivosa
ATTTATGTTATATAAATGTACATATTACTACGTGTAAATCAATAATGAGTTTAGACTGGACATAACATTGATTTTCTTAATGAACTAATTTGGCAAAAGCTAAGTAAAAGGGGGATCAAATTGAGAGTTAAGGTGTTATAACGTTTAATTATAAGAGGAAACAAGAATTTGGAACACTTAAATAAAAGAATGTAATTAAGTGAATCATGATTGAAGATAAGTCTTGTATGAATAAATATTATAGGAATTGAAATTGGAAAACAAAATTGGAATGTCGCCCAGAAGGCGAGCTTAGCAAGATTTGCGAGGTAAGTGTACTTGACGCTTACCATTGTAAGTTGGTCTTTGAATGGTTAAATATATGTGATAAATGCCTTATGTGATTTTCTTAAATGTGGTGAGGTTGGGTTTGTTTTCATGTTAAATGACAATGATAACAGTAAGGTGTTGTGAATGTTCTTTTGATGAATTAAATGATAATGCAAGTGGTACACGAATGAGTTGTGTAACGAGATTTATGACTTGGATGGATTGTGGAGGAAAATTTGTGTGAATTTTGTTTTACCATGTTTATGGTTTGAGTAATTGAATGATATGAAATTGTGGGAACCTTGCTTGATGAATGTGATGGTTGAGCTACGAATGAGTTATGTGAAAGTATAATTTAATATGAGGTTCCATAATGATATGATTCTTGTTGGATTAATTATTATGCGCAGGATTGAGATTGTTGTTGATGATGAGATTGTTATGGCATAATGTTAATCTTGACATATGAATGTGCCTTGAGTGAATGGGTATGCTCATTGTGAATATATGCCTTAATGATATGTGATGAATTATGGTTGAGTATTCATGTGCACTTTATGAATGTTCCTTTATGGTTGTGGTAATGAACTCGTGTGAGTTAAAACTGTTGAGTGTGTTGGATCGTGCCACGAGTGGCCACTTATGGGTATGTGTGACTTATTTTTGTGGAAATGAAATGAGTAATGTGGAACATTCATGTGTATGTGTTATTGTGATATTATAGCATGAATTGGTTGATTTTATGGTTATGGTAATGAACTCGTGTGAGTTAAAACTTTTGAGTGTGTTGGATTGTGCCACGAGTGGCCACTTGTGGGAATGTGTGACTTATGTTGTGGAAATGAAATGAGTAATGTGGAACATTCATGTGTATGTGTTATTGTGATATTATAGCATGAATTGGTTAATGAGTGCATAATTGTTCCCATGGAGAAAAAATGCACATGGCATTCATACATTGGGGCTCATAGGGAGCAAATATAACGAGATAATGGGCTTTTAGTGAGTGAGTGTTTAATACACTAAAATGAATGAGGGAGTGGTTATGGCTCTTGGGAGCGTATTACGGGTAGTACCTAACAAATGCTACACCGGGGCACTTTGTGTGCAAATTATGGCCAAATAGGGGCGCAAAATTATATGGATCCATTACTTTATAACTGATACTCCTAGTCGATGAGGCCTGTTTACAAGTGTCAATATAAAGGCACTAGGGTGCAAAATTGAAACTGAACTGGGATCATGGGTGATCATACTAAGGAATGCATTAGATGGTATGCATTCGCATTCATCATGTTGCATATAATGGGCCTCTTTGTGTGATAGCAAATGAAAATGTGGTTATGTGATTATGATGATGATTATTGGAAGGATGATTTGATAATGCTTATGATTATGATTTGGTTATGCATATGATGATTTGATCATGTGTGAAATGTTTTACTATGGTTTGAATGTGAAATGAATGTATAAATGGTTAAGAATGTCGATACCCACTTCTCGAAAGACCATTCCTTTACCTACTAATGATTCGGTTATGTGATTATGATGATGATTATTGGAAGGATGATATGATTTGGTATGCGTCGATTATGTTTCCAAGTGGGTAGAGGCCATTCCTTTACCTACCAATGATGCTTATGTTTTTATTAGATTCCTTAAGAAGCTTTTCACATGATTCGAAGCTCCACGAGTTATCACTAGTGACAGAGGTACCCACTTCTCCAAAGACTAGTTTGAGAAGTTGCTCGTGAAATATGGAGTTAAACACAAAATGGAGCTAGCTTATCATTCATAAACTAGTGGATAAACAGAAATTTCAAATCGCGAGCTTAAGCCTATTTTAGAGAAAATTGTTCATAGTTCGCAGAAAGATTGGTCATTGAGGTTAGGTGACGCATTGTGGGGCTACAGAGCTGCTTTCGAGACACCAATTGGCATGTCCCCATACAGATTAGTTTACAGCAAAGCCCATTATCTTATAGTGGAGCTTGAGCATAAAGCCCTTTGGGCGCTTAAGTTCCTTAACTTGGATATAGCGAGTATTGGAGAGAATGAAAAATAGAATCTAACTGAGTTGGATGAATTTTGTTTTCATGTTTATGAGATTTTGTGACTATATAAAGAGAAGACAAAACTCCTCTACGATGCTAAGATAATGCATTGTGAATTATGAGTGGACGATCAGGTTTTTCTTTATAATTCTCACCTTCAACTTCACCCTGGAAAGTTGAAATCACATTGGTCAGGACCATTCACTATAATGAGAGTGACCTCATTCGAAGCATATAAGGTATTTGACTCTTCAGATTCTCGATTCATAGTGAATGGGCAATGTGTTAAGATTTATTTGGGGTGAGAGGTCAACCATGAGGTCACCTTTTTATAGTTATCAGACGTTGCCCATGCTTCAACATTCTAGATTAGACTTTAAACCAAGCATCTTTGTAGATATGTACATATTTGTTTTTCTTCCCGCATTGTTTTTCTTCCCTTTTGTTTTAGTAAGTGGTTAGATGTCTTCTTGTAAATATGACCCGCATGAATGTTGTTTTTGGAAGAAGATGATGAATTATGATTGTTTCTGTGATAGTTGGTGATGTTTTTCTGGATGATGGACATTGAATTGAAGATTTTAAGATTACATTTTGCATTAAAGTGGCTCAGGACGCCTCCCATACTAAGCCACACAACACTCATTTTTAATTTCCCAAGAACACGCCCCGTGCCCATACTCAACACGAGTTATGCTCCTGTTTGATTTTCTAGTCTAGAAAGCACGTGTCGTGATGACTTGGCACAACGCGTGCCAATAATCTAAATTCCAATCCGAGAACCTACATGACCTCTTGCTGAGCGATACAATCTCCTGCTGAGTAAACCCTAATTTGGCACGATCTTTTGCTGAGTGAACCCTAATTTTGCACGATCTCGTGCTGAGTGAACCATAATTTTACGATGATGTTTGGATGTATTTCATATTGTGTGTTACTGCATGAGTCATTTTCTTTTAGGTTTTTTGCAAGGATTGGATACTTTGAGTTGTGTTTGATTGTTTACAGGTTTCATGTATAGACAGGTATTGTTAGTTCATCTCCAGCACAACACGCCTCGTGCCATTCAGCATAATGGTCGTGTTGTATCACTGACCATTTTTGTAATTGTTGGTGCTTAACACGAGATCGGTCTCATAGCACAGATCATGTTGGTTCGTATTAATCAACATGATCTGTGCCATTCCACACAATCCACTTTGACAGATCACCACGACTCATGCTGTCTCCAACACAAACCATGCCAGTGCCAAATATGGTCTGTTTTCTCTACCGACACCTTGCGATTCAACTTTCGATTGCAAACATTTGCACTCTATCTTTTATTTCCTTTTGCACAATTTATTTACATATTCACATTTTTCTTTGACTTTGTTTTCTTTATTTTTTTTTATTTACACTTTTTGTATATATATTTACTCTTGTACACCTTTATCTCTTCATATAGGAACGACTTCTTTATTATCCACATCACGACATAGGGGATTTTTTTCTCTCATTTTATTTCTTTTATATATCTTCTGTGTCTACTCATTCTGTTTTTTTTCGATTTCGTGTGCACTTGTCATACATGTTTTAATTCTTTCGACCTTATAGCAAACATTGGGGACAATATTTGAAATAAGTGTAGGGGAGAGGTCATGTTTTTAGTTGAACAATTAAACTATAGTTGATTGATCATGATAAGAGAATCATAAATGCAATTTTGGTTGTTTCATTTGAGAAAATAAATTATCTTTTTACCAATTTTCCTGTTTCACTTAATGATCTTGAATTGAGTAGGGATTGATAGACTATATCTAGTTAGGTATCATAATAGGCTTAGGTTTTAGAAAAATTGTCTCACTTATTTACTTTAGTTAATGGACCTCCTCAGTTTTTTTCCACGAAACTGCTCCTCTGTTCGACGAATATTACCATGTGCCTTTACTTTTAGAATTAGGAGTATTTTTGTGAATGGCTGGAATCGAATGCCTTATGCAAGCATTTGGTTTCGTGTTTCTATTAGGAAAACCTCCTAGAGAAAAAAGTACTTAGAAAATAAAAAATAAAGAAGAAGAAAAGTAAATAAAGGAAAGGAAAAATAAAATAAACAAAAGGAAAAATAAAATCGAAAGAAAAAAAAAGAAAATAAGAGGTTATGGTTAAAAGATTAGAGTAATTAAAGGAACTATTTGTCGATTACTGTTTAAGTCTAGAGATGCCACTATATTAGTCTTAAATATGTACTCTTCTTGTCATTTATTTGGAAATAGAAATAAGTACTCAGATTATTTTTTTGCAAATAAACTGTCTTGGTTGCATTATGATTTGACTTGATTGAGATTGATTTTTACATGTTTGGTTATTGGATTGGTTGGTAGCTTATCCCGATCCTTCTTTGCTCGGGACAAGCAAAGATTCAAGTGTTGGGGAGTTTGATGCACCCATAATATGAGCGTATTTTTCATACCGTGGCTATGTATTATGAGTGCATCTTAGCTAAATTTCTCCTAAAGATAGCATTTAAAATCGTAATTGATAGAAAAATCTGAAGTATTTTAAATGTGATACTTTCGAGCATAATAGTCGTATGTTTATAGATTATCGATTGTTTTTACATGATTTGTGCTTCTAGAATCGATAGTCTATATTGATTATGATTTGAGGCAGATTTGTGGACAGGTTTGCAGTGATTCGAGAGAGAAATGGGCACGAACACTGCCAACATGGCTAATATGCTGATTTAGCATAGGCCGTGTAGACTATTGTTCTGTTCTAGATTTCCAAGCCCAACCCATTTGAGAGCAAACCCATAGTACTGAGTTTTTAGGTATGGCACGAGCCGTGTTGCTCAGCACGGGTGTGTGCTACACGTGCTTACATCATGCCATTTGATTAAAACACGGAGCACGACTCGTGTTTGATTCAGTAAGACCGTGTTTAGCAATGGAACAGTGGAATCATCGATAAGAGTGAAAGAGAATGGGGAGATGGGGATTTTAGGCTTAGAATGAATTTAGATTTAGTTCTTTAGTGTAGAATAGATTCTATGCATTTCTCTTTTGATTTACATGTTTTATTTCCATTTTTGCATTTGTATTTACATTTAAGTCACTGTTCATTTATATTTTTATAATTTGATTTCAATTTTGAGTGTTTCTTACTTTCATGTTTTGCTTGTGGGGTTACATTTGGTTTTGCTTGGGTTTCACTTGGAATGAAGTTTCTTTTCCTTTTACGATGCCTCTTTTACATTTTCTGAACATTTACTCTTTATGTTGAATTTGGTTTATGTTTTTGATGTCAAGTGCTTTATGTTTTGAATGATTTAGATGTTAGTTTGAGTAGTTTAGTGTTGGATTTACATTTTGAATATTTACTTTACTTGTTTGATGATGTCTTCACATTTAAGATTAATGCAACTTCATGCTTGATTTACTTTGTTTGCATTTCATTTATGTTGCTTTAGTTTACGCAATTTAAGTTTTAATCGTTTGATTTCAATTAGTCGCATTTTACAATTCTCAGATTTAAGGATTAGTCTCATTTAATTTCACATAGTTTAGTTTTAATTTAAAAATCAACATATTATCGATTGGACTTGTAATAAGCAATAAGAACTTGCATGGCATGTTACTATTTCCCTAGGGTTCCATATTGGGTCGAGTTTTAATAGCAAGAATGATTGTTGTATTTAAAAGGAGAAATTTTTATTTGCATTATGCGTAATGTTTGTGTGTTAGGAGGAGGAAATCCAAAAGATAAGCCTTTGTGGAGGTTGAATTCTCATTCCTTGCTTTTCAGGATTAAAGGTGAGTGTTTACACCAACACTTACCTATTTATTGATTTGCATCTTACATGGTTAAACATATGTGATTATTTATGTGAAATGGTATAACGTGTTAAAGGACCATCGATTAAGATGAAAGAAAAAAAATGAGAATTTTGACAATGTATTGTTATGATTAGATTTTGAAAGTTATATGAAATTAATATTGTATTGATGATACGATGAATTGGTAGATAATGTGTTTGTGTTTAAAAGTGAGGAATTGTTAAAATGCCATGGTTGATATGATTGGAGAAACAAGTTGTGACTAGAATGTAATCATTGGTGATTGATTACAAATGATTTGAGTATGTGTTTGACTGAATTAGTTGTTTAAAAATTGGCTTAAAATCTATGATGGTTTGAATTTATTATTGATTATTAATACATGACATAAACATATCTACATTTGTATATAGTATATTAGAGGTTTACCAAAGGGTATGTAGGTATGTACAGGCATTAGCAGGTGTATAAAAATGATTCAGAGTCAGTTGGTGAATGAAAAATGGAATAGTAACAAAATTGATAAAGTTTACAAAGTTGCATGCTTACGACATGGATTTGCTATTTTTAGAGGTTCCTGTGGAAACATTAGTTTTGAACGATAGTGGGTGGAATATTGAAATGATGTAGAATAGAGTGAGTGAACTCCTCTATACAAATATGAATATGTTTATTTGGCTACCTGTAGATACAATTATAGTAGTGTGCATATAGCATGGTTGTTATAAAATAAGAGTTATATGATTGGTTGATTTTGATATTCATGCGATATGAAATTTATGAGATGATAGAGTAATGTTGTTATGAATGAGAGATTTGATGAATATGCAAGTTGAGAAGAGATTTGGTTATGAATTGTATGATTTGATTTTATGGCCATTGGAAGGAAACTAAAGTGCATTTACATGTGAAATTGAGTATCGTGAATGTCGAGAGTTATTGTGAGACTCATTTTCCAAACTTTATTTCCTGATAATTTATAAATCAAATCAAATAATAAGAAGAGATAAAATAAGAATACATGCATTTTATAAAACTCGACCCATTTCATAACAACCAAAATAAAGTTATGCGGAAGCTGAAACATAGTTTGCAAATAAAAATTCAAACTAAATGCATATACAAACATGTACAACTCAAAAATCCCAAAATAAAAAATCTGGAGCGAAGACCTCACTGATCGTATCGTAATACATGCTGATCAACGTGAATCTCCGAATCCACAGCAACTATGTAAGGTCTGCTCAACATACAAACAATCGCACACACAAGTAAGTATTTTCATACTCAATAAGTGCTTTTACACACTTACCAAAGTAGTTAATACATAAGTAATCGTTATTTATTACAATTTAAGTAAGTTATGCAATATGGTAAACATCCATATTCAATACATTCTCAAATCTCTGCTTAAATTCACAATTTAATTCACTGCTCAGAATTTTTAAAGGAGGCATGGTCATGCCGTGTTGAGCACAAGGTTGTGCTCGTCCATTTTTCTAGAATAACTCAGGCAAGGTTTGTGGTACCAAAATTGATCTAAAACACAAGGGCGAGCTGTCAACATGAGGGTCGTGATGACTCTCAGAAATGTGCTTTTAATAATTGAACTTTATAGCAAACACAACAATAAACATATTAACATGATTTATTAGTTAACCTTATAGTACAACTACCATTTCTACAGTGCAACATTGCAATTAAGCACCACTAAAGCGAGTTTATTCATTTGTTTTCCAAACACACATGCTTAAACATATAAGCATTCTCAAAAGCATAGTCTCATAAAAACAACACCAAGAACCTCAGTATCATCAATTCATCATTTCATTTTCCATACTATCAACTATAACAAGTGAATGAATGTATGACTACAATAATGAATGGAAATGCGATGTTAATGCAAATCGCATACAATATGCCCCGGGTTTTCCTCTTTTTCCTCAAAATCATCCTTAGCACACAGCTTAGGATAGCACATAGCTTGTAATAAGAGTGCACACAGCTTGTAAAGGTTGTACATAGCTCATAAGGATAGCACACAACTTATCCTAATAACACAATGTCGTGTCACACAATGCTTATGCAACACATGAATGTTTCATATGCATTCATAAGATAAATATCAACTCAATCATATGTGTAATCATAACTCAAATGATAGCATATTTATCAAAGCAGTCCATCTCATGTTTTCATATTTCTTTCCAAGTTCATAGCACACAACAATAATGAACATCCAAGCAAGATCATGGTCATATCATATAACACCTAGCTAATAAAATCTCTCACATGAACAACATAGGTAATAGCTATCAATTTCACATAATTCATAGTTCAAATGCACATAGCAACATGAACAATCAAAGGCATATACCACAAGTCACATAGAACATAACGTACATCATATCATCATTAGCATAAAAGCTAATACATATAGTATTCATAGCGCATAAGTCATTTAAGACACAATTTTGCTACCATCTTAACTTATTTGCATCATTACCGAGTATAAATTAACCATGCATATGCAAGACATACAATGGTAAGTGTAAATGACACTTACCACTATAAACACATGAAGTCGGCCTCGGGCTCAACTCTGATCCAAAATCCTCAACTCGTTTCTTATATGAAATAATCACTCAAGGCTATTAATGAACTCATTCCATAACTATAGAACTCAAATTATAGCATTATCGATCAATTCTCAACTTCTTACTTAAATTTATAAGCTACTATGATCTTTAAATTTTCCACAATTGCATGATTTAAGCATCATAATTCATTCTCAATAGTTCAACTAACTCAAACTCATAAATTATACATTCCATCATCAAAGCATAATCCATAAATCACATAGATCATAACATATTTTTGTTTTAGAAATCACAGTAAACTCTGAAAGCTCAAACTCATGAGTTTATTCATCAATAAGTCTAGAATCTTTACCTTGATATGTTTCTAGCTTCAATTTTTTGTAAGAAACTATGTTCTTCCTTGCTCAATCACTCTTCCCATTCGATTCTAGGGTTTCTACCATTTCCTCTCGTTTTTGCTCTGAAAATCAATGAAACCGTGTTCATTCAATATTCTGTTTAAAATTGTCTAGTCGACACGACATCTGACACGGGTCGTTCTCCAGGTCGTGCCGTGCCTTTTTCAGCAAGAGTTCCATTCTGCTCGAGCATGAAATCGTTCTGTACAATTTCCAGAATGATGAGTTCGCCCTCCAACGCGGTCGTGCTCGTGCCTGTGCTCATCTTCTATTTTATGCACTTTTCCAATTTCTTTCCAATTCGATTCCATTTTTAATCTATTTTCCAAATAGATTAATTCTATAAATTTTCTGGGCATTAAAACTCTCCCCTTTAGAAATTTGTCCTCGAAATTTGAATCAATCGAAATCGTTACTATGGTAAACTTACTTAAGTAAACTTACCATAAGTTTACACTTAAACTTAACCAAACCTTAATTTTAATACTAGCCGCTGTATAACAACCAATACCAGAGTATTATAGAAACTTTAAACATCAAAATGTGAGCTTAACAACAACACTTAACCAAACTAAAATCAGAATACAAACTCACATCAAATCATCTCTGACTCTGCCTCTGGAAATAGATGCAGATACTGCTGTCATATATCACTCTCAATCTCCTTGGTAGTTTCCTTTGGAAAATGGAAACTCCATTTCACCAATACCATAGGAATCTCTCAGTTCTGTAACTGTTGCATCTGCCTAACTAGAATCTCAACAGGCTCCTCCTTATAAGATAAGTCATCTGATATACCCAACTTTGGACTCCTTAGCACATGACTAGGATCAGATCGGTACTGTCTCAACATAGATACATGAAAAACATTGTGAAATGAGGACAACTCCTCTTATAACTGCAATCGATACACAAGTGGTCCCACTCTCTCAATAATCTCATACGGTCCGACATACCTAGGACTTAACTTACCTTTATGCCCAAATCTGATAACACCTCTCCAGGGTGAAACTCGTAAAAACACTCTATCTCTGACATCATACTCTATCTCCCGATGATGTCTATCAAAATAACTCTTCTGACGATCCTAAGCCGCTTGCATACATCTTTTCACAAGATTCACTTTCTCGAGAGTTTCCTAAACCAACTCTGGTCCCTCTATATGTCACAAACCCTCAACATTCTAGTATGCTGGACTCCGACACCTTCTCCTGTATAAAGCCTCGTAAAGTGTCATCCCAATACTAGAATGATAGCTATTATTGTATGCAAATTCAATCAAAGGAAAATAATCATCCCAATTACCTCCAAACTCCAAAACACAAGCTTGCATCATATCCTCGACTATCTGAATTGTCCTCTCAGACTGTCTGTCAGTCTGTGGATGAAAAGCTATACTAAACCTCAATCTATTACCTATCGCATCCTGTAAACTTTGCCAGAATCGCGATGTAAACCTAGGATCACGATCAGACACAATCGATATCAAAACACTATGTAATCTAACGATCTCAGCAACATGTAAACTAGTAAGTTTATCCAATGTATCATCATGTCGGATAGCCAAGAAATGTGCCGATTTTGTCAGTGTATCAACTATCACCTACACAACATCATGACGTCTAAACCTCTCTGACAAACACACAATAAACTCTATGGTGATCTTCTCCCATTTCCATTCCAAAATCTCTAACAATCTCATTTTTCTAGGTAGAGCTTGATGTTCTGCCTTGATCTGATGACAAGGTAGACATCTGGCTAAGAACTATGCTATTTCCTCTTCATGTTCACCCACCAGTACATCTCTCGCATGTTGCGATACATTTTAATACTATCAGGATGTACCAAATAAGGCGAAGAATGTGCCTCAGCCATCAAATCATTCTTCAACTCAGCTTATCCAAAACGCACAATCACTCCCTATAATACAACACTCCTTCATCATCCAATCAGTGAGTAATAGTTACCTTTCCCTTCTCAACTTTCTTCTTGATTTACATCAAATGATCATCCTCTTTTTGACGCTCAGTAATCAAATCTCGCATTTAAGGTCTAACTCATATATTTGCAAACATTTGATCCTCAACCAAATCCAACTACACTCGAAGCTCTTGTAAAGCAAACAATGACTTTGCTCTATAAGTAATAGAATCATCATCCTCTTTCCCTT
>CANYCX010090225.1:0-11521 GCA_948193385.1 Breynia disticha f. nivosa
CATCCACATACCTGAACAAAAAAATTCAGAATACATGTAGAATCATTTGCAAAATTAATTGAATCGTAAGCACATGGAAAAACAAATCAATGTACACAAAAAGACTCAATATAATGTATGAAAATCAAATTAAAAAAAAACGGAAAAAACGAAATCACTATCAACACATAGATACAAAAACTACAAAATATAACAACAATCAATTCTGCCATATAAAAACCCCAAAACATGTCTAAACAACTAAACAAATCATAACCAAATAAAATACAGATTCTAAACAAAATTCACAAACCTATGACACAAAAGGACTCAAAGCATTCAGATTCTTACAAAATAGAAAGAACAATTTCCAAGCATAAGAATTAGAAGAATGAAATTAGCCGAAAAAGGCTAAATTACACACAAGAATGTGCTTATAAGCAACATTATCAGGTTCACAAATATCAAACATAGATTGATGATTAGTGTGTAAATAACCAACTTCATGATGATTTGGGGAAATCAAAAGGCATAAGAAGGCCTTACCTTTCATTTCTCCTTTCGGATTAACAATGACACCAGCATTATCTAGAAGAAACAGAACTCAATCATCATCTATGAGGAAAGTAGAATTAAAAAGCAATGGGAAAAGTACATGTAAATGTCGTCCTTTCGGCGCCAAGGCTTGCGCTGCCTAACAATGACGGCGGGCATAACCTTCTTTCTCAAATCAGGCTTACCTTTTTTGATAGTGGCCATATGGAGCCTCGTTTAAGTAATGACCACCTTTCTTGGGAGTCATCTATTTAATCCTCACCATTCTTGTTTGCAAACTCTGCTTTATTTAAAAAATCCTAATGGGCACAAAAAACAAGTTAATTTCAAAATTAAGTATTTATTTTCTGGAAAAGATGAAGGAATGAGAGTTCCACTTAAGTTCAAATACCTAAAAACAAGTTAATTTTCCGTCCCTGAAAAAGTGTTTAATTTCAAATTTTAAAATTAAAAATCTGCACCCTAAATCCCAAAAAACGGTTGTGATCCCCTACAAATAAGGAATTTAACTATTAATTGAACAATTTAAATATGAAACAAATATTTTTATAATAAAAATTGATGCCATAATAGGAAATAAAATCATACAATTATTTTTCAAAAACAATCTTTCCAAACTGGCATTTTAGAAACTTAAATTTCAAAATATGTTATTTTAGATTAAGTCATATTTTACGTGTCATTTAAGTAGATCAAGTTTGAAAATGTGCCCTTTTGTATAATTATTACATTTAGTACATCCATTTTATTGGGAAAAAGACATAAGTGTCAATTTAAACTTTGACTATTTTTTCCTCATACCAAATTAAACCTATTCCTTAATTAACATATTTTAAAACTTATTCCAAAAAATAACAATCTATATAATAAATAAATCTTCACAATTTACTCAACCCCTTTTTTTTCATCTCAATTTTTTCACGTTCTCTACGCGTTCCTCTTCTTTCTTCCTCTTGTCATCTTCCTCTTCTTTCTCCTTCTTCTCAACCTCTCTCTCCTAAAACAAAGTGGATTCAAAACTTAAAGTTAACAACATCATCAGATTTAATTTCATTCACTTATCAACTAAAACTATTGTTTTTTCTCATTTTATATTATTTTTTCTCATTTTATATTATTTTTTCTTTCAAACTCAAGCTCAATTGTTAATACTACAGTAGGTTATATTCTTATAATGATGAGATGCAAATCTTATAATGTTGATTATGACAAAAGATAAAAAGTATAATAATAAAAAAAAATCTTTAAGAAAGCTAGTAGATAATTTTTATATATTTTTTCTGTCAAGATTGATTATATGTTTGTGGAATGAATGAAAATAATTATTAAAGGTTGAATTTGTAGTTGTATATATATATATATATATATATATATGTTTATTAATGCAAAAACTGAAAAAATATATTATTTGTGGATAAACTGTAGATAAAGTGTGGATAATCTGTAAATAAGGTATGTATAAGATGGCGGCTAGGGTTTTTAGTGGCACATTTATGTGTGGACTGTTTATATGTGTAGATGTGTTGTGGATATTTATTATATGTGTGGATGTTTTGTGGATGTCTTGTGGATATTTATAAAAAAATAATGTCCACAACATATCTACAATACATCCGCAAATTGATCAATATGTAGATGCTTTGTGAATATGTTGTTGACATTTATAAAAAATCAATGTCCATAACATATCCACAATACATCCACAAAATGATCAATGTGTGGATGTTTTGTGGATACATTGTGGACATTTATAAAAAATCAGTGTCCACAATATATCTACAACACATCCACAAATTGATTAATGTATGGACGTTTTGTGGATATGTTGTGGATATCTGGTATTTGTAGGATAAGTTTGAAGATATGGCATATGGTGACATAGGTTTCAAAAAGTGTTATTATGAAAAAGTCAAACTTTAAAGTGACATGTGGTGACCTTATCCTCATTTTATTCTCTGTATCGCTATATCAAAACATACAAATAATATAAAATATATAATATAATGTAAAATATGTTTTTTTATTTTTATTATAAAAAAGGTAACTCAATCGTCTATATTTTATTCTTAAATTAGATGTTGATTATATTATAAATTATATATTTTAGACTATAATAATTAGAAAATAAATATATTTTATAAATATAAAAAAAAATATACCCCTAATAGATGAGGTGTGATATAGACGAGTTTTATATTTTTTAAGCAGAGCGAGAATGAGATATTAAGTTTCTATCCCAATAGATTACGGAACGGAGACTAAGAAAGAAAAAATATTTTGAGACGAAAGCGGGAAGTTATAATCCAATTCCGACTCGCTTCATTGTTATTGTTAGAAAAATTTACCTTGAAGGTAAAGTTTTTTTTCCTGCCCAAAGAAGGTAGAACGAGTTCCACCTTTTTTTCCTTCTTGGATCTAGTTTAATACGACGGTAAATTTTCAGGTGAGAACACCCAAATCAGCCATCACCTAATGACATTATGTAACTTATTAATTTTGCTATGTAAAATTAATTAACTTTTCATTTTTTTATTACATAATAAAAATATTATATAATTTTTTACATAATTTTATACACATTACATAATGAATAAATATATCAATTGTAAAATTATTTAATATAAGGATAGTGAAGTGTTTATAAAGATAATGAAGAGTTGTGAAGACATCCTCACTTAATAAGAAGGCATCTAAGTTGATACCGGTAAGAGTTTGTCTGGAAGGTTAATGCCTTTTTGATGATTTCATCCAAATTCTGTACTCAGAACTTCCGATCGGAATAAATGAAACTGTTAACCGTGTCACACACACGCACTGTTGCTCTAAAAATATCATCTGTTTTCTAAGCAATTAAATTTAACTGTGTATTCTTTCTGATAAGAACTTTGATCTCATCATGTTCCGTTTCTATTTTCGAATAGTTATAATGGCAATGCTTAGCTCACCTGCATATCATTCGTGCATCAGAATCCAACTTATGACCAAGTATCGTCTAAGTTCTTTAAATACATATGGTTCACATAATCGGAATATTATTTGCATTCAAAAAGGTCCACCTGGTGGTCATGGCTGATATGTGAACATCAACATCTTTGAAAAACAGAAAAATAATGCATTTTGGAAGTCAAAAGCTTTAACTATGCTCCACTTAAGATTGACTTAATTGGTCCATTTATGTGATTCATAAAATCCACTCCTGAAAAAGCATCTAGTGCGGGTTCCAGGAAAACCAAGTGTAATTATGACACGGATACAAGAATTTTTTCGTAATGTCAAACCCCACTAAAGATCCTGATACAACTTTCTAAGCTGTTACAGTCCTGGTAGTGTTGAGCACATCTCGTGTTTAAGCAAACAGTCAGATCTCGCATCAAACGTTCCATTGCATCCGGTGTATGTTTCAATGACCCTAGGAAGCAATATTGGAGAGAGCACTGCTACGGTATTAGCCTGCAGTTCTGAGCCCTGGGGCAAAGCTGGATTGGTCAGATCGGACTGGATAAAGTGATTCAAACTGATACCGGAAGTCGGTAATGAATTCATTGACAGAAGATAGAGAGCAGGATTTGAGTTGATTGATTGAAAGTTCTCGTCGGATTCATGGATGGCTCTTCCACTTTCTGATGACAGAATGCTTTGAAGATGCGGCTGCCAGAAGCCATCTCCAGAGGCTGCAGCAACTTCACTGCTTCTTTGATGGTGCTTTGGCTCCACGAATGGGTTCTCGTTGTAGGTCCAAGTGAAAGTATTCATATTACCTCGCAACTGTTGGCTGTGACAAGAAATGGCGGTGGTAGTTGCTGGTAACTGCGGAGAACCGAACTGCCGAAATTGAATGCCACCTATTTGGAGAAAACAGATTGCATTATTACAGAAGTTCCATAAATTATCTCAGAACAAATCAAGTCTATATTCCAGGAAAATCTGTGAACTCAGAACACATACAGAATGATCCTGGCTTGGGTTTTCTTCTACGTATGTTGTGAACTGCAAGACGTTTCCTGCAGCTTCTCTTCACCTCGTCAAACTCCTCAAGAGGGTGAAACCTTCAAAGCATAAAACCCAATTCACTGAACTGTTCTGAAAAGATTCAAAGGAAAACTCATTCATGGATCCTTTACCTGCTACATTGCTGGCAGAATCGCTTATTCTGGCCGCGAACAGTCACCACTGGAGCCTTGGTGTGCCTTTCGCAGACTCTGTGACGCCTGTGATAGAGTTTACATTTGCTCAGGTCAGAGCTGCAACCATCGACAGAACATGAAGCAGTTCGAGTCCCGCTGCCAGGATTCCTGGTTGGCCCTGAGGGAGTACTACCGATCATCGTCAAGTCCTTTCTCTTGAATCTGTGCATAAACAGCTTTTAGTTATGAATCTATCAATTTATCAATCTTAAGTATCGATGGAAATTTTGGTCTCAGACCTAAAACATAGAGGAACCATGAATAACATCTTATGGTTCGACTCATGATTCCATGAAAGAATACTACACTGTTTGGTGTGGAAAGGGTGATTAGTACTAATATGTCAACATGAGGACAATTGCAGCTTTGACTTTATGATCCACGAAAGATTCTTCAATAATCAAAAAAAAATGAAAATTGTTCAACAGTATCAGACAACAAATGTTCAGTGTTTTTTCATCAGAAATTTCCACCAAATAATCACTCTGCCTTCATACATGGCTCAAAATAAGATTGAGAAGAAAGGGCTTTCTGGGTTATAACCTTCCAGCAGTTTGACTAACTCGATTCTTCTAAGTAAAAAGATTTAAAATGCCATATAAACATTATTCTAATTTACTGAATCCAACTTCTTGACAGCCAAATGAATCAAGAAAATAACATTTATAGTTCATGAATGGCAGAGGTAGGAGGTGAGAGTGAGGCAGATAATATACCTTATACTAAACTAAATGATGTCAACGGAAGTTCACGTTGGAAAAATGGAGAGAAACATCGTACCATGCGAGGAAAATAATGAAATACCTGGAAGAAATGAAGTAGGAAGCTTAAATAAGAGAAGACTTTATGTGACTTCAGTATTAATATGTCTTTGGCTTTCAAATGTTTTCTAAACCATATTGTTCATTAGGGGTAACAATTCGGTTTTACAGGTCGCAATTATGTCAATAATATTTTATCAAACATTATTATTTATGATATAAATATTATAAAAAATTAAATTTGTGTTGTATTTAACCGTGTACTTATCAATTATATTATCAAATCTAAAATTATCAACACTATTGTTTACATTTGAAACTTTAAAAAATGGCATAGCTTGATAGTGGCATGTAAATGATAACTCACTTTGGAATCAAACAAACAATAAGAGATAGTGGCATGTAAATATTTTCCACTAAGAGACATGAACATTACAATATGACACATTTTTGTGAAGTCTTTTTTCTTTACTTTTGAAGTTTTCTAATTTATTTAAGACAAATTATAAAGTAAATATTCTAACAAAAATACAAGCTCTAAATATACATTAACATTAGTACATTCATATTTCATAGTTTATTACCTACATTAAAAAAAAGTTCAGCATTTCTTTTATAGTTAAGGTAGGGCTTATGGGTCATGTTTAGAAGTTCATTACCTGGAGCATAAAGTAGTTGACTAATCAAACAACACCATGAGTCAAACATGTTACACAAACTCATAAAAAGTAATTTAATAAAAAAAGATTAAACCAATTGATTATAAATTTAAAACATGTTAAAATCTAAAATAAATTACTTTTATTTTTTTTGTTACAATAGAGACAATTCATGCGGGGCAATTCATGTCTTAGATTATGTACAAGTATTTACCTATCTGGAGATACCACTCCCCTACAATCTTCCCATAAAATTTTCAGAATGGATACAAGTGGTCGAGGCCATTGATGTAGTCCTAGAGGGAGGGATTTTCCCATGCTAGCTAAACCGTCCACGACTCTATTCCCCTCTTAATATGTATGCTCCAAACGGATAATCCAGTCACGCGTCATGAAGTTCTTGCAACTCATAATGAGAGGTGTGAGCAAATGCGTTTCCTGATTCTCCTTTTGCAGTAGCAACAAAGCCGCTCTTGAATCTGACTCCACTATTAACTGTCAAACTCCCTCCTCCCATGCAATGTGCAGCCCAAAGTGCAGACCCCAAAGTTCAGCCTCTAAAACCGAGGCGATGCCAATATGCGCGGTGAATCCTCTAACCCATGAACATTCTATCTCCTCAAAACACCACCACATGCAGCATTGTTGTCATCACCTTTACTTGACCTGACAAATTACTTTAAGTAAATAAGCATCCAAACAACTTTTCATATGTTGGAAATTAGTTATGAAGTAAAAGTTGATTTAAAGTTTATATTAAGTAGATTAAGGACATTTAATTTTTTTATAAATAATTATCAAATCAACATTCCGCAATCAAGAGTATTTTAATGAAAACACAAAACATAAAATCTAAATAAAAATGCATTCATCATAAAAAAGAAAATTAAAAAACACAGACAAGAAGTAATATTTATATAAGCAATAAATTGTCAATAACATAAAAAAACAAAATAATATTTATTTAATTAACAATTTGAAAAAAAAAATAAAAATAAAGATAAACCACCTGATCATAAGTTTAAAACATATTAATCTGGAATGAATTACTTTAATGAATAAACATTCAAACAATTTTTCGTATTTTGGTAATTAGTTAGGAAAAAAAGTTGATTAAAAGTTTATATTGAGTAGATTAATGATATTTGATTTTTTTGAATAAATGTGAAATCAACATTCTGCAACTGGAAGTATTTTAACAAGAACAAAACGTAAAATATAAGTAATGTTTAGATAAACAAAAAATTGACAACAATACAAAGAAAACAAAGTAATGCTTAGTTAATTAACAATATGAAAACAAGAAAGTGAAAATAAAGATTAAACCAATTGATTATAAGTTTAAAACATGTTAATATGGAACGAATTACTTTGGTGAATAAACATTCAAACAACTTTTTATCGTTTGAAAATTATTTAGGAAGAAAAAGTTGATTAGAAGTTTATATTGAGTAGATTAAGGACATTCGTTTTCGTAAAAAAATGAAATCAACATTCCACAATGAAAAGATTTTAATAAGAATGCAAAACATAAAATAAAAAGGAAAAATATTAATTTTTAATTTATTCTGCACTTGTTATGAAATGAAAAAAAAAAATTTTATCCAATTCATACAAACACAAAAAAAAAATACCTCACATGATCATGTACCAATCTTTGAGAACCTAAAAAAAATATTTAATCATTGAAAGAAACACTTCAATAAAAATATAACATGCAAATATAACCATGAAATCAATAAACCTACAAAAAAAACATGTCAACAAAAATCAAAAACACCTCATAAACAACAAGGTCAGTTATCAAAGAAAATTAAACAACATATTGAATAAATTAAAGGTAATTTTTGTAAAAAAATTGGTATATAGGGAATGAAATCAAACAATAGATTAATTGTAAACCTGTTATATAAAACCTCAACATTGAAATAAGACATATTGAAAGTAAACTCGAAATCTGCATTTTTTGTAAGATGAAGAAAACTATGCCCTTTATTGTAAAAAAACAACATAAAAAATCTAACACATATAACAAGTAATCTTTATCTAAATCAAGAATGAGAAAATAAGATAATAAAAACAAAGATTAAATCAAGTTAATAAAATGTTAAACCTAATAAAAGTTCATTATAAGTTTAAAACATGTTAATATAAAACGTATTACTTTAAGTGAATAAACATTCAAAAAAAATTCGTAGTTTGAAAATTAGTTAGGAAGTTAAATTTGATTAAATGTTAATTTTAAGTAGATTATGAGCATTTGTTTATTTTGTAAATAAACATAAAATAAAATTCCAAAATTGAGAGTATTTTAACAAAAATGTAAATCTTCGAAAAAATATATTTATTACGAAAAAGCTAATTAGAAAAAACACATGTACAAAAACAATTTGAAAAACAAGACAATGAAGACAAAATAATATTTATTTAATCAACAATTTGAAACTAGACATCAAAAACAAACATTTAACTAAATCAACATAAAATTAAACCTATTAAAAATTGATTATAAGTTTAAAAGAGGTGAATCAGGTACACATTACTTTAAGAGAATAAACATTGAAGGAACTTTTCATATTTTGAAATAAGTTAGGTAGTAAAAATTGATTAAAAGTTCACATTAAGTAGATGACTAACATTTGACATTTTGTAAATAAAAATAAAATCAACATTCCATAGCTAGGAGTATTTTAATAAAAATGGATAATTTAAAATCTAAATAAAAATGCATTCATCATGAAAAAAGAAACAAACAATAAAAACACTCAAACAATCATCAAATTACAAATAAATTCATTAAAATTGGTCTAACTTAAGTATTTATAAGAAACTATCATTTAAATATAAAAAATTGATATTATATTTAATCTACAAATATTAAGTTCACATCTAAATCCATGCAGTACAAAACAACTATACAAAAAAATATAATAAGAAAGGATCTTACAACTAAATCTCAACAAAATGAATATGAAGTTTAATTTTTTTTAAGAAAATTATTCTTCCTCCTTCAACTTCTCCTTTTTAGAACTTTTGATTTTTGATTTTCTTTCTTAAAGATCTAAATTAAAAATTGTCAAACCAGGTGATTTACGAGGAGATGTAAATTTTTTCTTCGTTGACTTTAAAGATGAAGATTTTGTCATCATATCTTCAGTAATGAAGTACCTAAAAAATAAGAAAAAGAAAGATGAGTGAAAAATAAGAAAAAAATAAGCAAGAAGAAATGGGAGAATCGGGAGAGAAAAGAGAAAAGAGAAGGAACTAAAAGAAAAAGGAAGAGAAAGAAAGGAGGTGAGACTTTGAGAGAATCGAGAAAAATTAAGAAGTCAGATTTGAAAAAAATCTGATGATGTAACTATAAATTGAGTGGAAAAACTAAAAAAATAAAGGAGAAAAATAAAATAAGCTCAATGAAATGATGTGGATCATTTTATTAAACTGGTAATATTGAAAGAAAATTTTATGGATTGTGATAATGTTATCAACGTTTAGTGACAGGTAATATTGAGTCGCAATTGAAAAAAGTCTATAAAAACTAAAAATTTCTCATTTAATTAAGATAATTTTAAAGCAATTTTTCAATCTAAAATGAGTTCTAATTGATTTGTTGTTAGCTACAAAAGTTCTACTCTATTGAATTAGACATGTTTGGAACTGGAGTGGAAGAAAATATGGTGAAAAATATAGAGTTTTAATAATACGGTTTCCGTAACACAATTTGATAATTTGATTAATTAGCATATAATCATAGTATTTTCATCATAATTTGGCAGAATTATTTATAAAATTGAAATAAAAAATATAAGTGACATGGGATATATAGATTTTGAATAAAGTGCTTGTTGAATTGAATTAATTTTTTGGATAAATTTGTAGTCATGGAATATATAGATTTTGTTAAATATACTAATTAGACAATACAATTAAATAACTAGGATTAAACTAGAGTTTTGTATAGGAATGTATTGCAAAGTGTAAACATATATACAGTAATTTGTACTTATCTTTTGTAAGTTTTAGTTTCTACATTACTTGTTCTTTTCTCTCTCTCCCTCTCTCCCTTCCACCCTCCCTCTCTTTCTCTCTCTTTTTTATTTTTATTTTTTAATGACTAATAATAGAATAACTTATTTTTTTTCTTTCTCTCTCCCTCTCCCTCCCTCTCTCGCTCTCCTTCTCTCTCCCTTCTCTTTCTACCTCTCTCTCTCTCGCTCTCTCTCTTTTGTTCTCTCTCTCCCTCCCTCTCTTTCTCTCTTTTTGTTTTTTACTTTTTAGTGACTAATAATAAAATAACTTGTTTTCTCGCTCTCTCTCTCCCTCTCTCTCTCCCTCTCCCTCTCCCTCTCTCTCTCCCTCTCGCTCTCTTCCTCTCTCTCTCGCTCTCTCCCTCTCGCTCTCTCTCTCCCTCTCACTCTGTCACTGTAACATCCCAGAAAAATTTTCATATTAAAATAAAGTCAAATAAATGTGAAAATATCAGTATATAAAGATATACGAAAGGTTGACGTAAAGTTGACACGAAATAAATAAAGAAAAATGAGAAAAATTCTGATTTTAGAAAGTACGCGCAGTGGAACAAAAGAACGCGGTGTAGGCACGACCCCACGTACTATGAAACGCGGTGTAGAGGCGAGAACGCATAGTAAATGATCTAGATCGCGTACTTCTTAATGACCCCGCGTAGTATTCAGAATTCTGGAAAAAAATATAAAGTTATCGATCGATTAACCGGCAAAACCTAAACTTTATTTCCAACCCAGAATTCTTGCAAAGGAAACACCTCAAGAATAGCTGAGGGCAGGGGAAAGTGAAATTAAAGCAAAGAAAGAGTTTTGGTTGATTTCTTGCTTAAGTTGGTTAAGGTAAGAAGAGAGCAAAGTGGTATGGTTTATTTTAGGTTGATTCTTAGTTATTTCCTAAGTTTTATGGTTATTTTAAAAGGGATATTGTGCTGGAATTGCTGGTTAAAGTGTTTTGAAGTTGAAAATGATGTTAGATTTATGTTAGAGTGAATTATGTGGAAAATTGGATGGAAGAAAGGTATAAACTTAAGGTTTATATTAAGTTGACAATTGGTTTACATTGAGTTGAATTGTGTTTGTATTGACTAGAAATGTTGCTGAAATTATTGTGATTTAAGTATAAGGAGTTGAATTAATCATTATGAATGATTTAGAGATAGATATTGAGGTAGATTGGATTTATTAGGAAATTGTTGGAAATGTTAACTTATGGTTAACTTATGGTTTCCTAATAATGTTTTGAAGATTCTAAAGTTAGAATCAATGTTTGAATTGGATAGTAATGTATCGCATATGATTATTTTCGTACAGGAGGATCTGTACGACGACTGGGAGGACTTTGATTCGGAGTTTAGTTC